>JARYGA010051029.1:0-33787 GCA_030545235.1 Helianthus tuberosus | reverse complement strand
CAAGTGGATTGTTTCTTCCTAAGTTAAGGATGCGTTTGTGTATGATGGCTTGTGCTTTGGAGTTTTCGTTGTAGCATTTAGAGAACATTTAAGTGTCTCTACCTTTCAAGTCGGTCGCGCGGACAACAATCCGTACGGATGGTAGTCCGTGCGGACAATGGTAATCCGTGCGGTCAGTCTGTGCGCGCGGGCAGAGACAATCCGTCCGGATAGTCTGTCCGTGCGGACGACTTGGCCGTGCGGATGAACACTGTTTGAATTTATTTTAAGGCCTTAGTATCTCATGATCCGAAGAGTAATTCATTCAGAGGTCGTCCGTTCGGATTACTCATTCGTCGATACTCAAACCTTGTTTGGAAAGTGGGTCCCAAGGGTAGTTCGTCCGGGTGACAACCCGTCCGTATAGCCTGTCCGTGCGGACAGCTTGCCCGTGCGGACAACTGGTCTGATTGTTCCGTTCGTCTACTCTTGGTTTCTGTTGTCGTTTATCGAGACGTTCTGATTACGTGGCAACCACATGGAATCGTATTCTTACCCGCACGACTAAGCCGGCCAGGAACCACCCTGACTCGACATGTCGGCGACTCAGAACGGTCATTCCGATTGACCCCGAATTCAGGTGTCTTGCGGTAGGATTCCAGATCTAGGACTAGTGCATCACTATTATCGAGTAGAGACTAGAACCGATCAGGTTCGTACCGATCTTAAGGGTAAAAGAAGGAGAGAGCTTAGGTTTATTTCTTTCAACTCTTTTATCCTTAGAAAAGTTTAGATTTAGGTGATGTTGTTGTGAAATCTTGTGGAAATCGTTTAGATCTGAGTTATTCTTGGTGGAATGAAGTCAAGCTTGAAGTTCACAAGAACTTCATGATGACGTCACTCAAGAATACCTCAAATCTTGATGATTTCATGGTTGAAAGTGGAGATTTGAAAGATGGAAAGGTGTAGAATTGTGTAGTGATCAAGAATGTACAAGAATTAGTGCAGGATCTTACCTGGATTGAGAGAAATCTGAGAAAAAGTGAAGAATGCGTGCGGTTCGGACGTCACTTGCCAAAAGTGGAAAAGTTGGAGAGTGACCCGTGTATTTATAGGATGCTAAAAAGGGAAAGGGTGAGCCGTGCGAATGGCACGTACCCGGATAGGCTATCCGTGCGGATTGGTTATCCGTGCGGATTGGCAATACGTGTGGATTGGCAATCCGTGCGGATTGACCATCCGTGCGGATGTAGCCTGATTTGGTGCGTTCGGCGCGATGTTGCTTCGGTTTCGATTTTCGAGCGATTCGATAGGGTTTCCTTGTCAAATTACTTTCAGTCCCAACTACTTCTTATATGGTTCGACTCGGAATTCGGGTTCGGGTTCGTTTACATTCGAGCTAGACTTCGAGTTTGATTGAGTTCGCTTGATTATCACAACATAACATAAAATAAACATGCACATGTAACACGTAAGGCACACACACACACACGTATAAACACAAGTAAAATACACAGTTCGAGTTACGGTTCGATGTCGATTTGATTAGCATAGCTTGATTAACTTTATCGCATTGTTACTTCCTATCTTTCACAGTCGTAGGTCGATCGAGATGCGGTAAGTATAGTTCGATTATTGTAATGAACGACACCTACTCCACATAATATAAATAAAATAAAAACATTTCTACGAGTCAAGTCGCGCGAAATCGGTCGTTGACTTTGACCTTGACTTTGACTTTCACTTGTGAAAACACGGGGTGTTACACTAATTGATGGAGAAAGGTCTGTTGGCAAGAAAAGCTGCTTCTAGGATGTTGTCAAGTGTTTTCGCTCGACGATTCCATTCTTGGGTGGTTGGTTTGGCCCTTGTTCCTGTAACTCGAATCCTAGCCCGGTATATCCCATTTTAATTTTACACCATACGCCTTTTTTACTCTCTGATCGAGGTTCTCGGCATTGAAAAAATATTCGTAAACTAAATCACACGTGTATATGTTGACATTGAAGAGATATACATGCAAGAAAATCAAGGGAAATGGTGATATATATACGGATTAGACAGCAAAAAAAACACTCAACAAATGGTTACTATTTAAGGAATGTGTTTAGTGACGGGATTAGATTCCTAATTGATGGAGAAAGGTCTAGTGGCAAGAAAAGCTGCTTCTAGTAGGTTGTCAAGTGTTTTCGCTCGACGATTCCATTCTTGGGTGGTTTCTTTGGCCCTTGTTCCTGTAACTCGAATCCTAGCCCGATATATCCCATTTTAATTTTACACCATTGTGAACCTTACGCCTTTTTTACTCTCTGATCGTGGTTCTCTGCATTGAAAAATGTTCGTAAACTAAATCAAACGTGTATATGTTGACATTTAAGAGATATACAACCAAGAAAATCAAGGGCAATGGTGATATATATGCGGATTAGACATAAAAAAAACACTCAACAAATGGCTACAATTTAAGGAATGTGTTTAGTGACGGCATCAGCTTCCTAATTGACGGAGAAAGTTCTGGTGGCAAGAAAAGCTGCGTCTAGGAGGTTGTCAAGTGTTTTCGCTCAACAATTCCATTCTTGGGTGGTTGGTTTGGCCCTTGTTCCTGTAACTCGAATCCTAGCCCGGTATATCCCATTTTAATTTTACACCAATGTGAACCTTACGCCTTTTTTACTCTCTGATCGAGGTTCTCTGCATTGAAAAATCTTCGTAAACTAAATCAAACGTGTATATGTTGACATTTAAGAGTTATACAGTCAAGAAAATCAAGGGCAATGGTGATATATATGCGGATTAGACACAAAAAAACACTCAACAAATGGCTACAATTTAAGGAATGTGTTTAGTGACGGCATCAGATTCCTAATTGATGGAGAAAGGTCTCGTGGCAAGAAAAGCTGCTTCTAGGAGGTTGTCAAGTGTTTTCGCTCAACGATTCCATTCTTGAGTGGTTGGCTTGGCCCTTGTTCCTGTAACTCGAATCCTAGCCAAGTATATGCCATTTTAATTTTACACCATTGTGAACCTTACGCCTTTTTTACTCTCTGATCGTGGTTCTCCGCATTGAAAAATGTTCGTAAACTAAATTAAACGTGTATATGTTGACCTTTAAGAGATATACAACCAAGAAAATCAAGGGCAATGGTGATATATATGCGGATTAGACACAAAAAAAAAACACTCAACAAATGGTTACAATTTAAGGAATTTGTATAGTGACTGCATCAGATTCCTAATTGATGGAGAAAGGTCTGGTGGCAAGAAAAGCTGCTTCTAGGAGGTTGTCAAGAGTTTTCGCTCGACGATTCCATTCTTGGGTGGTTTCTTTGGCCCTTGTTCCTGTAACTCGAATCTTAGCCCGGTATATCCCATTTTAATTTTACACCATTGTGAACCTTACGCCTTTTTTACTCTCTGATCGTGGTTCTCTGCATTGAAAAATGTACGTAAACTAAATCACACGTGCATATGTTGACATTTAAGAGATATACAGTCAAGAAAATCAAGGGCAATGGTGATATATATGCGGATTAGACACCAAAAAAAACACTCAACAAATGGCTACAATTTAAGGAATGTGTTTAGTGACGGCATCGGATTCTTAATTGATGGAGAAAGGTCTGGTGGCAAGAAAAGCTGCTTCTAGGAGGTTGTCAAGTGTTTTCGCTCGATGATTCCATTCTTGGGTGGTTGGTTTGGCCCTTGTTCCTGTAACTCGAATCCTAGCCCAGTATATCCCATTTTAATTTTACACCATTGTGAACCTTACGCCTTTTTTACTCTCTGATCGAGGTTCTCGGCATTGAAAAATCTTCATAAACTAAATCACACGTGTTTATATTGACATTTAAGAGATATACAGTCAAGAAAATCAAGGGCGATGGTAATATATATGCGGATTAGACGCCAAAATAAACACTCAACAAATGGCTACAATTTAAGGAATGTGTTTAGTGACGGCATCAGATTCCTAATTGATGGAGAAAGGTCTGGTGGCAAGAAAAGCTGCTTCTAGGAGGTTGTCAAGTGTTTTCGCTCGACGATTCCATTCTTGGGTGGTTGGTTTGGCCCTTGTTCCTATAACTCGAATCCTAGCAAGGTATATGCCATTTTAATTTTACACCATTGTGAACCTTACGCCTTTTTAACTCTCTGATCGAGGTTCTCGGCATTGAAAATCCTCGTAAACTAAATCACACGTTCTATGTTGACATTTAAGATATACACAGTCAAGAGAATCAAGGGCAATGGTGATATATATGCGGATTAGACACAAAAAAAAAACACTCAACAAATGGCTACAATTTAAGGAATGTGTTTAGTGACGGCATAAGATTCCTAATTGATGGAGAAAGGTCTGGTGGCAAGAAAAGCTGCTTCTAGTAGGTTGTCAAGTGTTTTCGCTCGACGATTCCATTCTTGGGTGGTTTCTTTGGCACTTGTTCCTGTAACTCGAATCCTATCCCGGTATATCCCATTTTAATTTTACACCATTGTGAACCTTACGCCTTTTTTACTCTCTGATCGTGGTTCTCCGCATTGAAAAATTTTCCTAAACTAAATCAAACGTGTATATGTTAACATTTAAGAGATATACAACCAAGAAAATCAAGGGCAATGGTGATATATATGCGGATTAGACACAAAAAAAAACACTCAACAAATGGCTAGAATTTAAGGAATGAGTTTAGTGACAGCATCAGATTCCTAATTGATGGAGAAAGGTCTGGTGGCAAGAAAAGCTGCTTCTAGTAGGTTGTCAAGTGTTTTCGCTCGACGATTCCATTCTTGGGTGGTTTCTTTGGCCCTTGTTCCTGTAACTCGAATCCTAGCCCGGTATATCCCATTTTAATTTTACACCATTGTGAACCTTACGCCTTTTTTACTCTCTGATCGTGGTTCTCTGCATTGAAAAATGTTCGTAAACTAAATCAAACGTGTATATGTTGACATTTAAGAGATATACAACCAAGAAAATCAAGGGCAATTGTGATATATATGCGGATTAGACATAAAAAAAAACACTCAACAAATGGCTACAATTTAAGGAATGTGTTTAGTGACGGCATCAGCTTCCTAATTGACGGAGAAAGTTCTGGTGGCAAGAAAAGCTGCGTCTAGGAGGTTGTCAAGTGTTTTCGCTCAACAATTCCATTCTTGGGTGGTTGGTTTGGCCCTTGTTCCTGTAACTCGAATCCTAGCCCGGTATATCCCATTTTAATTTTACACCAATGTGAACCTTACGCCTTTTTTACTCTCTGATCGAGGTTCTCTGCATTGAAAAATCTTCGTAAACTAAATCAAACGTGTATATGTTGACATTTAAGAGTTATACAGTCAAGAAAATCAAGGGCAATGGTGATATATATGCGGATTAGACACAAAAAAAACACTCAACAAATGGCTACAATTTAAGCAATGTGTTTAGTGACGGCATCAGATTCCTAATTGATGGAGAAAGGTCTCGTGGCAAGAAAACCTGCTTCTAGGAGGTTGTCAAGTGTTTTCGCTCAACGATTCCATTCTTGAGTGGTTGGCTTGCCCTTGTTCCTGTAACTCGAATCCTTGCCAAGTATATGCCATTTTAATTTTACACCATTGTGAACCTTACGCCTTTTTTACTCTCTGATCGTGGTTCTCCGCATTGAAAAATATTCGTAAACTAAATTAAACGTGTATATGTTGACCTTTAAGAGATATACAACCAAGAAAATCAAGGGCAATGGTGATATATATGCGGATTAGACACAAAAAAAAAACACTCAACAAATGGTTACAATTTAAGGAATTTGTATAGTGACTGCATCAGATTCCTAATTGATGGAGAAAGGTCTGGTGGCAAGAAAAGCTGCTTCTAGGAGGTTGTCAAGAGTTTTCGCTCGACGATTCCATTCTAGGGTGGTTTCTTTGGCCCTTGTTCCTGTAACTCGAATCCTAGCCCGGTATATCCCATTTTAATTTTACACCATTGTGAACCTTACGCCTTTTTTACTCTCTGATCGTGGTTCTCTGCATTGAAAAATGTTCGTAAACTAAATCACACGTGCATATGTTGACATTTAAGAGATATACAGTCAACAAAATCAAGGGCAATGGTGATATATATGCGGATTAGACACCAAAAAAAACACTCAACAAATGGCTACAATTTAAGGAATGTGTTTAGTGACGGCATCAGATTCTTAATTGATGGAGAAAGGTCTGGTGGCAAGAAAAGCTGCTTCTAGGAGGTTGTCAAGTGTTTTCGCTCGATGATTCCATTCTTGGGTGGTTGGTTTGGCCCTTGTTCCTGTAACTCGAATCCTAGCCCAGTATATCCCATTTTAATTTTACACCATTGTGAACCTTACGCCTTTTTTACTCTCTGATCGAGGTTCTCGGCATTGAAAAATCTTCATAAACTAAATCACACGTGTTTATATTGACATTTAAGAGATATACAGTCAAGAAAATCAAGGGCGATGGTAATATATATGCGGATTAGACGCCAAAAAAAACACACTCAACAAATGGCTACAATTTAAGGAATGTGTTTAGTGACGGCATCAGATTCCTAATTGATGGAGAAAGGTCTGGTGGCAAGAAAAGCTGCTTCTAGTAGGTTGTCAAGTGTTTTCGCTCGACGATTCCATTCTTGGGTGGTTTCTTTGGCCCTTGTTCCTGTAACTCGAATCCTAGCCCGGTATATCCCATTTTAATTTTACACCATTGTGAACCTTACGCCTTTTTTACTCTCTGATCGAGGTTCTCGGCATTGAAAAATCTTCGTAAACTAAATCAAACGTATATATGTTGACATTTAAGAGATATACAGTCAATAAAATCAAGGGCAATGGTGATATATATGCGGATTAGACACAAAAAAAAAAAACACTCAACAAATGACTACAATTTAAGGAATGTGTTTAGTGACGGCATCAGATTCCTAATTGATGGAGAATGGTCTGGTGGCAAGAAAAGCTGCTTCTAGGAGGTTGTCAAGTGTTTTCGCTCGACGATTCCATTCTTGGGTGGTTGGTTTGGCCCTTGTTCCTGTGACTCGAATCCTAGCCAGGTATATGCCATTTTAATTTTACACCATTGTGAGCCTTACGCCTTTTTTACTCTCTGATCAAGGTTCTCGGCATTGAAAAATCTTCATAAACTAAATCACACGTGTATATATTGACATTTAAGAGATATACAGTCAAGAAAATCAAGGGCAATGGTGATATATATACGGATTACACACAAAAAAAAAACACTCAACAAATGGATAAAGAATGTGTTTAGTGACGGCATCAGATTCCTAATTGATGGAGAAAGGTCTGGTGGTAAGAAAAGCAGCTTCTAGGTGGGTGTCAAGTATTTTCTCTCGACGATTCCATTCTTGGGTGGTTGGTTTGGTCCTTGTTCCAGTAACTCGAATCCTAGCCCAGTATATCCCATTTTAATTTTACACCGTTGTGAACCATACGCATTTTTTACTCTCTGATCGAGGTTCTCGGCATTGAAAAAACTTCGTAAACCAAATCACACTTGTATATGTTGACATTTAAGAGATATACAGTCAAGAAAATCAAGGGCAATGATGATATATATGTGGATTAGACACAAAAAAAAAACACACTCAACAAATGGCTACCATTTAAGGAATGTGTTTAGTGACTGCATCAGATTCCTAATTGATGGAGAAAGGTTTGGTGGCAAGAAAAGCTGCTTCTAGGAGGGTGTCAAGTATTTTCGCTCGACGACTCCATTCTTGGGTGGTTGGTTTGGCCCTTGTTCCTGTAACTCGAATCCTAGCCCGGTATATCCCATTTTAATTTTTCACCATTGTGAACCTTACGCCTTTTTTACTCTCTGATCGAGGTTCTCGGCATTGAAAAATCTTCGTAAACTAAATCACACGTGTATATGTTGACATTTAAGAGATATACAGTCAAGAAAATCAAGGGCAATGGTGATATATATGCGGATTAGACGCCAAAAAAAAAAAACACACACTCAACAAATGGCTACAATTTAAGGAATGTGTTTAGTGACGACATCAGATCACTAATTGATGGAGAAAGGTCTGGTGGCAAGAAAAGCTGCTTCTAGGAGGTTGTCAAGTGTTTTCGCTCGACGATTCCATTCTTGGATGGTTGGTTTGGCCCTTGTTCCTGTGACTCGAATACTAGCCAGGTATATGCCTTTTTAATTTTACACCATTGTGAACCTTACGCCTTTTTTACTCTCTGATCGAGGTTCTCGGCATTGAAAAATCTTCGTAAACTAAATCAAACGTGTATATGTTGACATTTAAGAGATATACAGTCAATAAAATCAAGGGCAATGGTGATATATATGCGGATTAGACACAAAAAAAAAACACTCAACAAATGACTACAATTTAAGGAATGTGTTTAGTGACGGCATCAGATTCCTAATTGATGGAGAATGGTCTGGTGGCAAGAAAAGCTGCTTCTAGGAGGTTGTCATGTGTTTTCGCTAGACGATTCCATTCTTGGGTGGTTGGTTTGGCCCTTGTTCCTGTGACTCGAATCCTAGCCAGGTATATGCCATTTTAATTTTACACCATTGTGAGCCTTACGCCTTTTTTACTCTCTGATCAAGGTTCTCGGCATTGAAAAATCTTCATAAACTAAATCACACGTGTATATATTGACATTTAAGAGAAATACAGTCAAGAAAATCAAGGGCAATGGTGATATATATACGGATTACACACAAAAAAAAAACACTCAACAAATGGATAAAGAATGTGTTTAGTGACGGCATCAAATTCCTAATTGATGGAGAAAGGTCTGGTGGCAAGAAAAGCAGCTTCTAGGTGGGTGTCAAGTATTTTCTCTCGACGATTCCATTCTTGGGTGGTTGGTTTGGTCCTTGTTCCTGTAACTCGAATCCTAGCCCTGTATATCCCATTTTAATTTTACACCATTGTGAACCATACGCATTTTTTACTCTCTGATCGAGGTTCTCGGCATTGAAAAATCTTCGTAAACTAAATCACACTTGTATATGTTGACATTTAAGAGATATACAGTCAAGAAAATCAAGGGCAATGATGATATATATGCGGATTAGACACAAAAAAAAAACACACTCAACAAATGGCTACCATTTAAGGAATGTGTTTAGTGACGGCATCAGATTCCTAATTGATGGAGAAAGGTTTGGTGGCAAGAAAAGCTGCTTCTAGGAGGGTGTCAAGTATTTTCGCTCGACGACTCCATTCTTGGGTGGTTGGTTTGGCCCTTGTTCCTGTAACTCGAATCCTAGCCCGGTATATCCCATTTTAATTTTTCACCATTGTGAACCTTACGCCTTTTTTACTCTCTGATCGAGGTTCTCGGCATTGAAAAATCTTCGTAAACTAAATCACACGTGTATATGTTGACATTTAAGAGATATACAGTCAAGAAAATCAAGGGCAATGGTGACATATATGCGGATTAGACACCAAAAAAAAACACTCAAAAAATGGCTACAATTTAAGGAATGTGTTTAGTCACGGCATCATATTCCTAATTGATGGAGAATGGTCTGGTTGAATGAAAAGCTTCTTCTAGGTGGTTGTCAAGTGTTTTCGCTCGACGATTCCATTCTTGGATGGTTGGTTTGGCCCTTGTTCATGTGACTCGATTCCTAGCCAGGTATATGCCATTTTAATTTTACACCATTGTGAGCCTTACGCCTTTTTTACTCTCTGGTCGAGATTCTCGGCATTGAAAAATCTTCATAAACTAAATCACACGTGTATATATTGACATTTAAGAGATATACAGTCAAGAAAATCAAGGGCAATAGTGATATATATGCGGATTAGACACCAAAAAAAAAAACACTCAACAAATGGATAAGGAATGTGTTTAGTGACGGCATCAGATTCCTAATTGATGAAGAAAAGTCTGGTGGGAAGAAAAGCAGCTTCTAGGAGGGTGTCAAGTATTTTCGCTCGACGATTCCTTTCTTGGGTGGTTGATTTGGCCCTTGTTCCTGTAACTCGAATCCTAGCCCGGTATATCCCATTTTAATTTTTCACCATTGTGAACCTTACTCCTTTTTTACCCTCTGATCGAGGTTCTCGGCATTGAAAAATCTTCGTAAACTAAATCACACGTGTATATGTTGACATTTAAGAGATATACAGTCAAGAAACTCAAGGGAAATGGTGATATATATGCGGATTAGACACCAAAAAAATCACTCAACAAATGGCTACAATTTAATGAATGTGTTTAGTGACGGAATCAGATTCCTAATTGATGGAGAAAGGTCAGGTGGCAAGAAAAGCTGCTTCTAGGAGGCTGTCAAGTATTTTCACTCGACGATTCCATTCTTGGGTGGTTGGTTTGGCCCTTATTCCTGTAACTCGAATCCTAGCCACGGTATATCCCATTTTAATTTTACACCATTGTGAACCTTACGCCTTTTTTACTCTCTGATCGAGGTTCTCGGCATTGAAAAATCTTCGTAAACTAAATCACACGTGTATATGTTGACATTTAAGCGATTTACAATCAAGAAAATCAAGGGCAATGGTGATATATATGCGGATTAGACACACAAAAAAAACACACTCAACAAATGGCTACAATTTAAGGAATGTGTTTAGTGACGGCATCAGATTCCTAATTGACGGAGAAAGGTCTGGTGGCAAGAAAAGCTGCTTCTAGGAGGTTGTCAAGTGTTTTCGCATGACGATTCCATTCTTGGGTAGTTTCTTTGGCCCTTGTTCTTGTAACTCGAATCCTAGCCCGGTATATCCCATTTTAATTTTACACCATTGTGAACCTTACGCCTTTTTTACGCTCAGATCGAGGTTCTCGGCATTGAAAAATCTTCGTAAACTAAATCACACGTGTATATGTTGACATTTAAGAGATATACAGTTAAGAAAATCAAGGGCAATGGTGATATATATGCGGATTAGACACCAAAAAAACACACTCAACAAATGGCTACAATTTAAGGAATGTGTTTAGTAATGGCATCAGATCCCTAATTGATGGAGAAAGGTCTGGTGGCAAGAAAAGCTGCTTCTAGGAGGGTGTCAAGTATTTTCGCTCGACGATTCCATTCTATGGTGGTTGGTTTGGCCCTTGTTCCTGTAACTCGAATCCTAGCCCGATATATCCCATTTTAATTTTACACCATTGTGAACCTTACGCCTTTTTTACGCTCTGATCAAGGTTCTCGGCATTGAAAAATCTTCGTAAACTAAATCACACGAGTATATGTTGACATTTAAGAGATATACAGTCAAGAAAATCAAGGGCAATGGTGATATATATGCGGATTAGACACCATAAAAAACACACTCAACAAATGGCTACAATTTAAGGACTGTGTTTAGTGACGGCATCAGATTCCTAATTGATGGAGAAAGGTCAGGTGGCAAGAAAAGCTGCTTCTAGGAGGTTGTCAAGTGTTTTCGCTTGACGATTCCATTCTTGGGTGGTTGGTTTAGCCCTTGTTCCTGTAACTGGAATCCTAGCCCGGTATATCTCATTTCAATTTTACACCATTATGTACCTTACGCCTTTTTTACGCTCTGATCGAGGTTCTCGGTATTGAAAAATCTTCGTAAACTAAATCACACGTGTAAATGTTGACATTTAAGAGATATACAGTCAAGAAAATCAAGGGCAATGGTGATATATATGCGGATTAGACACAAAAAAAAACACACTCAACAAATGGCTACAATTTAAGGAATGTGTTTAGTGACGGCATCAGATCTCTAATTGATGGAGAAAGGTCTGGTGGCAAGAAAAGCTGCTTCTAGTAGGGTGTCAAGTATTTTCGCTCGACGATTCCATTCTTGGGTGGTTGGTTTGGCCCTTGTTCCTGTAACTCGAATCCTAGCCCGGTATATCCCATTTTAATTTTACACCATTGTGAACCTTACTCCTTTTTTACTCTCGGGTCGAGGTTCTCGGCATTGAAAAATCTTCGTAAACTAAATCACACGTGTATATGTTGACATTTAAGAGATATACAGTCATGAAAATCAAGGGCAATGGTGATATATATGCGGATTAGACACAAAAAAAAAACACACTCAACAAATGGCAACAATTAAAGGAATGCGTTCAGTGACGGCATCAGATTCCTAATTGATGGAGAAAGGTCTGGTGGCAAGAAAAGCTGCTTCTAGGAGGGTGTCAAGTATTTTCGCTCGACGATTCTATTCTTGGGTGGTTAGTTTGGCCCTTGTTCCTGTAACTCGAATCCTAGCCCGGTATATCCCATTTTAATTTTACACCATTTTGAACCTTACGGCTTTTTTACTCTCTGATCGAGGTTCTCGGTATTGAAAAATCTTCATAAACTAAATCACACGTGTATATGTTGACATTTAAGAGATATACAGTCAACAAAAATCAAGGGCAATGGTGATATATATGCAGATTAGACACGAAAAAAAAATCACTCAATAAATGGCTACAATTTAAGGAATGTGTTTAGTGACGGCATCAGATTCCTAATTGATGGAGAAAGGTCTGGTGGCAAGAAAAGCTGCTTCTAGGAGGTTGTCAAGTGTTTTCGCTCGACGATTCCATTCTTGGGTGGTTGGTTTGGCCCTTGTTCCTGTAAGTCGAATCCTAGCCCGGTATATCCCATTTTAATTTTACACCATTGTGAACCTTACGCCTTTTTTACTCTCTGATCGAGGTTCTCGGCATTGAAAAATCTTCGTAAACTAAATCACACGTGTATATGTTGAGATTTAAGAGATATACAGTCAAGAAAATCAAGGAAAATGGTGATATATATGCGGATTAGACACCAAAAAAAACACACTCAACAAATGGCTACAATTTAAGGAATGTGTTTAGTGACGGCATCAGATTTCTAATTGATGGAGAAAGGTCAGGTGGCAAGAAAAGCTGCTTCTAGGAGGTTGTCAAGTGTTTTCGCTTGATGATTCCATTCTTGGGTGGTTGGTTTGGCCCTTGTTCCTGTAACTGGAATCCTAGCCCGGTATATCTCATTTCAATTTTACACCATTATGAACCTTAGGCCTTTTTTACGCTCTGATCGAGTTTCTCGGCATTGAAAAATCTTCGTAAACTAAATCACACGTGTATATGTTGATATTTAAGAGATATACAGTCATGAAAATCAAGGGCAATGGTGATATATATGCGGATTAGACACAAAAAAAAACACACTCAACAAATGGCTACAACTAAAGGAATGCATTCAGTGACGGCATCAGATTCCTAATTGATGGAGAAAGGTCTGGTGGCAAGAAAAGCTGCTTCTAGGAGGGTGTCAAGTATTTTCGCTCGACGATTCCATTCTTGGGTGGTTAGTTTGGCCCTTGTTCCTGTAACTCGAATCCTAGCCCGGTATATCCCATTTTAATTTTACACCATTTTGAACCTTACGGCTTTTTTACTCTCTGATCGAGGTTCTTGGTATTGAAAAATCTTCAAAAACTAAATCACACGTGTATATGTTGACATTTAAGAGATATACAGTCAACAAAAATCAAGGGCAATGGTGATATATATGCAGATTAGACACCAAAAAAAACACACTCAACAAATGGCTACAATTTAAGGAATGTGTTTAGTGACGGCATCAGATTCCTAATTGGTGGAGAAAGGTCTGGTGGCAAGAAAAGCTTCTTCTAGGAGGTTGTCAAGTGTTTTCGCTCGACGATTCCATTCTTGGGTGGTTAGTTTGGCCCTTGTTCCTGTAACTCGAATCCTAGCCCGGTATATCCCATTTTAATTTTACACCATTTTGAACCTTACGGCTTTTTTACTCTCTGATCGAGGTTCTTGGTATTGAAAAATCTTCAAAAACTAAATCACACGTGTATATGTTGACATTTAAGAGATATACAGTCAACAAAAATCAAGGGCAATGGTGATATATATGCAGATTAGACACCAAAAAAAACACACTCAACAAATGGCTACAATTTAAGGAATGTGTTTAGTGACGGCATCAGATTCCTAATAGGTGGAGAAAGGTCTGGTGGCAAGAAAAGCTTCTTCTAGGAGGTTGTCAAGTGTTTTCGCTCGACGATTCCATTCTTGGGTGGTTGGTTTGGCCCTTGTTCCTGTAACTCGAATCCTAGCCCGGTATATCCAATTTTAATTTTACACCATTGTGAATCTTACGCCTTTTTTACTCTCTGATCGAGGTTCTCGGCATTGAAAAATCTTCGTAAACTAAATCACACGTGTATATGTTGAGATTTAAGAGATATACAGTCAAGAAAATCAAGGGCAATGGTGATATATATGCGGATTAGACACCAAAAAAAACACACTCAACAAATGGCCACAATTTAAGGAATGTGTTTAGTGACAGCATCAGATTCCTAATTGATGGAGAAAGGTCAGGTGGCAAGAAAAGCTGCTTCTAGGAGGTTGTCAAGTGTTTTCGCTTGACGATTCCATTCTTGGGTGGTTGGTTTGGCCCTTGTTCCTGTAACTGGAATCCTAGCCCGGTATATCTCATTTCAATTTTACACCATTATGAACCTTAGGCCTTTTTTACGCTCTGATCGAGGTTCTCGGCATTGAAAATCTTCGTAAACTAAAAAACACGTGTATATGTTGACATTTAAGAGATATACAGTCAAGAAAATCAAAGGCAATGGTGATATATATGCGGATTAGACACAAAAAAAAAACTCAACAAATGGCTACAATTTAAGGAATGTGTTTAGTGACGGCATCAGATCCCTAATTGATGGCGAAAGGTTTGGTGGCAAGAAAAGCTGCTTCTAGGAGGGTGTCTAGTATTTTCGCTCGATGATTCCATTCTTGGGTGGTTGGTTTGGCCCTTGTTCCTGTAACTCGAATCCTAGCCCGGTATATCCCATTTTAATTTTACACCGTTGTGAACCTTACGCCTTTATTACTCTCTGATCGAGGTTCTCGGCATTGAAAAATCTTCGTAAACTAAATCACACGTGTTTATGTTGACATTTAAGAGATATACTGTCAAGAAAATAAAGGGCAATGGTGATATATATGCGGATTAGACACCAAAAAAACACTCAACAAATGGCTACAATTTAAGGAATGTGTTTAGTGACGGCATCAGATTCCTAATTCATGGAGAAAGGTCCGGTGGCAAGAAAAGCTGCTTCTAGGAGGTTGTCAAGTGTTTTTGCTCGACGATTCCATTCTTGGTTGGTTGGTTTGGCCCTTGTTCCTGTAACTCGAATCCTAGCCCGGTATATCCCATTGTAATTTTACACCATTGTGAACCGTACGCCTTTTTTACTCTCTGATCGAGGTTCTCTGCATTGAAAAATCTTCGTAAACTAAATCAAACGTGTATATGTTGACATTTAAGAGATATATAGTCAAGAAAATCAAGGGCAATGGTGATATATATGCGGATTAGACACCAAAAAAAACACACTCAACAAATGGCTAGAATTTAAGGAATGCATTTAGTGACGGCATCAGATTCCTAATTGATGGAGAATGGTCTGGTGGCAACAAAAGCTGCCTCTAGGAGGTTGTCAAGTGTTTTCGTTCGACGATTCCATTCTTGGATGGTTGCTTTGGCCCTTGTTCATGTGACTCAAATCCTAGCCAGGTATATGCCATTTTAATTTTACACCATTGTGAGCCTTACGCCTTTTTTACTCAAAAAATGGCTACCATTTAAGGACTGTGTTTAGTGACGGCATCAGATTCCTAATTGATGGAGAAAGGTCTGGTTGCAAGAAAAGCTGCCTCTAGGAGGTTGTCAAGTGTTTTCGCTCGACGATTCCATTCTTGGATGGTTGGTTTGGCCCTTGTTCCTGTGACTCAAATCCTAGCCAGGTATATGCCATTTAATTTTACACCATTGTGAGCCTTACGCCTTTTTTACTCTCTGATCGAGGTTCTCGGCATTGAAAAATCTTCATAAACTAAATCACACGTGTATATATTGACATTTAAGAGATATACAGTCAAGAAAATCAAGGGCAATGGTGATATATATGCGGATTACACACCAAAAAAAAACACTCAACAAATGGATAGGGAATGTATTTAGTGATGACATCAGATTCCCAATTGATGGAGAAAGGTCTGGTGGCAAGAAAAGCTGCTTCTAGGAGGATGTCAGGTATTTTCGCGCGACGCTTCCATTTTTGGGTGGTTGGTTTGGCCCTTGTTCCTGTAACTCGAATCCTAGCCCAGTATATCCCATTTTAATTTTACACCATTGTGAACCTTACGCCTTTTTTACTCTCTGATCGAGGTTCTCGGCATTGAAAAATCTTCGTAAACTAAATCACACGAGTATATGTTGACATTTAAGAGATATACAGTCAAGAAAATCAAGGGCAATGGTGATATATATGCGGATTAGACACCATAAAAAACACACTCAACAAATGGCTACAATTTAAGGACTGTGTTTAGTGACGGCATCAGATTCCTAATTGATGGAGAAAGGTCAGGTGGCAAGAAAAGCTGCTTCTAGGAGGTTGTCAAGTGTTTTCGCTTGACGATTCCATTCTTGGGTGGTTGGTTTGGCCCTTGTTCCTGTAACTGGAATCCTAGCCCGGTATATCTCATTTCAATTTTACACCATTTTGTACCTTACGCCTTTTTTACGCTCTGATCGAGGTTCTCGGTATTGAAAAATCTTCGTAAACTAAATCACACGTGTAAATGTTGACATTTAAGAGATATACAGTCAAGAAAATCAAGGGCAATGGTGATATATATGCGGATTAGACACAAAAAAAACACACTCAACAAATGGCTACAATTTAAGGAATGTGTTTAGTGACGGCATCAGATCTCTAATTGATGGAGAAAGGTCTGGTGGCAAGAAAAGCTGCTTCTAGTAGGGTGTCAAGTATTTTCGCTCGACGATTCCATTCTTGGGTGGTAAGTTTGGCCCTTGTTCCTGTAACTCGAATCCTAGCCCGGTATATCCCATTTTAATTTTACACCATTGTGAACCTTACTCCTTTTTTACTCTCGGGTCGAGGTTCTCGGCATTGAAAAATCTTCGTAAACTAAATCACACGTGTATATGTTGACATTTAAGAGATATACAGTCATGAAAATCAAGGGCAATGGTGATATATATGCGGATTAGACACAAAAAAAAAACACACTCAACAAATGGCAACAATTAAAGGAATGCGTTCAGTGACGGCATCAGATTCCTAATTGATGGAGAAAGGTCTGGTGGCAAGAAAAGGTGCTTCTAGGAGGGTGTCAAGTATTTTCGCTCGACGATTCTATTCTTGGGTGGTTAGTTTGGCCCTTGTTCCTGTAACTCGAATCCTAGCCCGGTATATCCCATTTTAATTTTACACCATTTTGAACCTTACGGCTTTTTTACTCTCTGATCGAGGTTCTCGGTATTGAAAAATCTTCATAAACTAAATCACACGTGTATATGTTGACATTTAAGAGATATACAGTCAACAAAAATCAAGGGCAATGGTGATATATATGCAGATTAGACACGAAAAAAAAATCACTCAATAAATGGCTACAATTTAAGGAATGTGTTTAGTGACGGCATCAGATTCCTAATTGATGGAGAAAGGTCTGGTGGCAAGAAAAGCTGCTTCTAGGAGGTTGTCAAGTGTTTTCGCTCGACGATTCCATTCTTGGGTGGTTGGTTTGGCCCTTGTTCCTGTAAGTCGAATCCTAGCCCGGTATATCCCATTTTAATTTTACACCATTGTGAACCTTACGCCTTTTTTACTCTCTGATCGAGGTTCTCGGCATTGAAAAATCTTCGTAAACTAAATCACACGTGTATATGTTGAGATTTAAGAGATATACAGTCAAGAAAATCAAGGAAAATGGTGATATATATGCGGATTAGACACCAAAAAAAACACACTCAACAAATGGCTACAATTTAAGGAATGTGTTTAGTGACGGCATCAGATTTCTAATTGATGGAGAAAGGTCAGGTGGCAAGAAAAGCTGCTTCTAGGAGGTTGTCAAGTGTTTTCGTTTGATGATTCCATGATTGAGTGGTTGGTTTGGCCCTTGTTCCTGTAACTGGAATCCTAGCCCGGTATATCTCATTTCAATTTTACACCATTATGAACCTTAGGCCTTTTTTACGCTCTGATCGAGTTTCTCGGCATTGAAAAATCTTCGTAAACTAAATCACACGTGTATATGTTGATATTTAAGAGATATACAGTCATGAAAATCAAGGGCAATGGTGATATATATGCGGATTAGACACAAAAAAAAAACACACTCAACAAATGGCTACAACTAAAGGAATGCATTCAGTGACGGCATCAGATTCCTAATTGATGGAGAAAGGTCTGGTGGCAAGAAAAGCTGCTTCTAGGAGGGTGTCAAGTATTTTCGCTCGACGATTCCATTCTTGGGTGGTTAGTTTGGCCCTTGTTCCTGTAACTCGAATCCTAGCCCGGTATATCCCATTTTAATTTTACACCATTTTGAACCTTACGGCTTTTTTACTCTCTGATCGAGGTTCTTGGTATTGAAAAATCTTCAAAAACTAAATCACACGTGTATATGTTGACATTTAAGAGATATACAGTCAACAAAAATCAAGGGCAATGGTGATATATATGCAGATTAGACACCAAAAAAAACACACTCAACAAATGGCTACAATTTAAGGAATGTGTTTAGTGACGGCATCAGATTCCTAATTGGTGGAGAAAGGTCTGGTGGCAAGAAAAGCTTCTTCTAGGAGGTTGTCAAGTGTTTTCGCTCGACGATTCCATTCTTGGGTGGTTAGTTTGGCCCTTGTTCCTGTAACTCGAATCCTAGCCCGGTATATCCCATTTTAATTTTACCCCATTTTGAACCTTACGGCTTTTTTACTCTCTGATCGAGGTTCTTGGTATTGAAAAATCTTCAAAAACTAAATCACACGTGTATATGTTGACATTTAAGAGATATACAGTCAACAAAAATCAAGGGCAATGGTGATATATATGCAGATTAGACACCAAAAAAAACACACTCAACAAATGGCTACAATTTAAGGAATGTGTTTAGTGACGGCATCAGATTCCTAATTGGTGGAGAAAGGTCTGGTGGCAAGAAAAGCTTCTTCTAGGAGGTTGTCAAGTGTTTTCGCTCGACGATTCCATTCTTGGGTGGTTGGTTTGGCCCTTGTTCCTGTAACTCGAATCCTAGCCCGGTATATCCAATTTTAATTTTACACCATTGTGAATCTTACGCCTTTTTTACTCTCTGATCGAGGTTCTCGGCATTGAAAAATCTTCGTAAACTAAATCACACGTGTATATGTTGAGATTTAAGAGATATACAGTCAAGAAAATCAAGGGCAATGGTGATATATATGCGGATTAGACACCAAAAAAAACACACTCAACAAATGGCTACAATTTAAGGAATGTGTTTAGTGACAGCATCAGATTCCTAATTGATGGAGAAAGGTCAGGTGGCAAGAAAAGCTGCTTCTAGGAGGTTGTCAAGTGTTTTCGCTTGACGATTCCATTCTTGGGTGGTTGGTTTGGCCCTTGTTCCTGTAACTGGAATCCTAGCCCGGTATATCTCATTTCAATTTTACACCATTATGAACCTTAGGCCTTTTTTACGCTCTGATCGAGGTTCTCGGCATTGAAAATCTTCGTAAACTAAATAACACGTGTATATGTTGACATTTAAGAGATATACAGTCAAGAAAATCAAAGGCAATGGTGATATATATGCGGATTAGACAAAAAAAAAAAACTCAACAAATGGCTACAATTTAAGGAATGTGTTTAGTGACGGCATCAGATCCCTAATTGATGGCGAAAGGTTTGGTGGCAAGAAAAGCTGCTTCTAGGAGGGTGTCTAGTATTTTCGCTCGATGATTCCATTCTTGGGTGGTTGGTTTGGCCCTTGTTCCTGTAACTCGAATCCTAGCCCGGTATATCCCATTTTAATTTTACACCGTTGTGAACCTTACGCCTTTATTACTCTCTGATCGAGGTTCTCGGCATTGAAAAATCTTCGTAAACTAAATCACACGTGTTTATGTTGACATTTAAGAGATATACTGTCAAGAAAATAAAGGGTAATGGTGATATATATGCGGATTAGACACCAAAAAAACACTCAACAAATGGCTACAATTTAAGGAATGTGTTTAGTGACGGCATCAGATTCCTAATTCATGGAGAAAGGTCCGGTGGCAAGAAAAGCTGCTTCTAGGAGGTTGTCAAGTGTTTTTGCTCGACGATTCCATTCTTGGTTGGTTGGTTTGGCCCTTGTTCCTGTAACTCGAATCCTAGCCCGGTATATCCCATTGTAATTTTACACCATTGTGAACCGTACGCCTTTTTTACTCTCTGATCGAGGTTCTCTGCATTGAAAAATCTTCGTAAACTAAATCAAACGTGTATATGTTGACATTTAAGAGATATATAGTCAAGAAAATCAAGGGCAATGGTGATATATATGCGGATTAGACACCAAAAAAAACACACTCAACAAATGGCTAGAATTTAAGGAATGTATTTAGTGACGGCATCAGATTCCTAATTGATGGAGAATGGTCTGGTGGCAACAAAAGCTGCCTCTAGGAGGTTGTCAAGTGTTTTCGTTCGACGATTCCATTCTTGGATGGTTGCTTTGGCCCTTGTTCCTGTGACTCAAATCCTAGCCAGGTATATGCCATTTTAATTTTACACCATTGTGAGCCTTACGCCTTTTTTACTCAAAAAATGGCTACCATTTAAGGACTGTGTTTAGTGACGGCATCAGATTCCTAATTAATGGAGAATGGTCTGGTGGCAAGAAAAGCTGCCTCTAGGAGGTTGTCAAGTGTTTTCGCTCGACGATTCCATTCTTGGATGGTTGGTTTGGCCCTTGTTCCTGTGACTCAAATCCTAGCCAGGTATATGCCATTTAATTTTACACCATTGTGAGCCTTACGCCTTTTTTACTCTCTGATCGAGGTTCTCGGCATTGAAAAATCTTCATAAACTAAATCACACGTGTATATATTGACATTTAAGAGATATACAGTCAAGAAAATCAAGGGCAATGGTGATATATATGCGGATTACACACCAAAAAAAACACTCAACAAATGGATAAGGAATGTATTTAGTGATGACATCAGATTCCCAATTGATGGAGAAAGGTCTGGTGGCAAGAAAAGCAGCTTCTAGGAGGATGTCAAGTATTTTCGCGCGAGGCTTCCATTTTTGGGTGGTTGGTTTGGCCCTTGTTCCTGTAACTCGAATCCTAGCCCAGTATATCCCATTTTAATTTTACACCATTGTGAACCTTACGCCTTTTTTACTCTCTGATCGAGGTTCTCGGCATTGAAAAATCTTCGTAAACTAAATCACACGTGTATATGTTGACATTTTAGAGATATACAGTCAAGAAAATCAAGGGCAATGGGGATATATATGCGGATTAGACACCAAAAAAACTCACACTCAACAAATGGCTACCATTTAAGGAATGTGTTTAGTGACAGCATCAGATTCCTAATTGATGGAGAAAGGTCAGGTGGCAAGAAAAGCTGCTTCTAGGAGGTTGTCAAGTGTTTTCTCTTGACGATTCCATTCTTGGGTGGTTGGTTTTGCCCTTGTTCCTGTAACTCGAATCCTAGCCCAGTATATCTCATTTCAATTTTACACCATTATGAACCTTACACCTTTTTTCCGCTCTGATCGAGGTTCTCGGCATTGAAAAATCTTTGTAAACTAAATCACACATGTATATGTTGACATTTAAGAGATATACAGTCAAGAAAATCAAGGGCAATGGTGATATATATGCAGATTAGACACAAACAAAAAAAACACACTCAACAAATGGCTACAATTTAAGGAATGTGTTTAGTGACGGCATCAGATCCCTAATTGATGGCGAAAGGTCTGCTGGCAAGAAAAGCTGCTTCTAGGAGGGTGTCAACTAGTTTTGCTCGATGATTCCATTCTTGGGTGGTTGGTTTGGCCCTTGTTCCTGTAACTCGAATCCTAGCTCGGTATATCCCATTTTAATTTTACACCATTATAAACCTTACGCCTTTTTTACTCTCTGATCGATGTTCTCGGCATTGAAAAATCTTCGTAAACTAAATCACACGTGTATATGTAGACATTTAAGAGATATACAGTCAAGAAAATCAAGGGCAATGGTGATATATATGCGGATTACACACCAAAAAATAAACAGACTCAACAAATGGCTACAATTTAAGGAATGTGTTTAGTGACGGCATCAGATACCTAATTGATGGCGAAAGGTCTGGTGGCAAGAAAAGCTGCTTCTAGGAGGGTGTCAAGTAGTTTCGCTCGACGATTCCATTCTTGGGTGGTTGGTATGGCCCTTATTCCTGTAACTCGAATCCTAGCCCGGTATATACCATTTTAATTTTACACCATTACGAACCTTACGCCTTTTTTACTCTCTGATCGACGTTCTCGGCATTGAAAAATCTTCGTAAACTAAATCACACGTGTATATGTTGAGATTTATGAGATATACAATCAAGAAAATCAAGGGCAATGGTGATATATATGCGGATTAGACACCAAAAAAAACACACTCAACAAATGGCTACAATTTAAGGAATGTGTTTAGTGACGGCATCAGATTCCTAATTGATGGAGAAGGGCCAGGAGGCAAGAAAATTTGCTTCTAGGAGGTTGTCAAGTGTTTTCGCTTGACGATTCCATTCTTGGGTGGTTGGTTTGGCCCTTGTTCCTGTAACTCGAATACTAGCCCGGTATATCTCATTTCAATTTTACACCATTATGAACCTTACGCCTTTTTTAGGCTTTGATCGAGGTTCTCGGCATTGAAAAATCTTCGTAAACTAAATCACACGTGTATATGTTGACATTTAAGAGATATATAGTCAAGAAAATCAAGGGCAATGGTGATATATATGCGGATTAGACACAAAAAAAAAACACACTCAACAAATGGCTACAATTTAAGGAAATGTGTTCAGTGACGGCATCAGATCCCTAATTGATGGCGAAAGGTCTGGTGGCAAGAAAAGCTGCTTCTAGGAGGGTGTCAAGTATTTTCGCTCGATGATTCCATTCTTGGGTGGTTGGTTTCGCCCTTGTTCCTGTAACTCGAATCCTAGCCCGGTATATCCCATTTTAATTTTACACCATTGTGAACCTTACGCCTTTTTTACTCTCTGATCGAGGTTCTCGGCATTGAAAAATCTTTGTAAACTAAATCACACGTGTGTATGTTGACATTTAAGAGATATACAGTCAAGAAAATAAAGGGCAATGGGGATATATATGCGGATTAGACACAAAAAAAAAAACTCAACCAATGGCTACAATTTAAGGAATGTGTTTAGTGACGGCATCAGATTCCTAATTGATGGAGAAAGGTCTGGTGGCAAGAAAAGCTGCTTCTAGGAGGTTGTCAAGTGTTTTTGCTCGACGATTCCACTCTTGGTTGGTTGGTTTGGCCCTTGTTCCTGTAACTCGAATCCTAGCCCGGTATATCCCATTTTAATTTTACACCATTGTGAACCTTACGCCTTTTTTACTCTCTGATCGAGGTTCTCTGAATTGAAAAATCTCCGTAAACTAAATCAAACGTGTATATGTTGACATTTAAGAGATATACAGTCAAGAAAATCAAGGGCAACGGTGATATATATGCGGATTAGACACAAAAAAAAAACACTCAACAAATGGCTACAATTTAAGGAATGTGTTTAGTGACGGCATCAGATTCCTAATTGATGGAGAAAGGTCTGGTGGCAAGAAAAGCTGCCTCTAGGAGGTTGTCAAGTGTTTTCGCTCGACAATTCCATTCTTGGATGGTTGGTTTGGCCCTTGTTCCTGTGACTCAAATCCTAGCCAGGTATATGCCATTTTAATTTTACACCATTGTGAGCCTTACGCCTTTTTTACTCTCTGATCGAGGTTGTCGGCATTGAAAAATATCCATAAACTAAATCACACGTGTATATACTGACATTTAAAAGATATACAGTCAAGAAAATCAAGGGCAATGGTGATATATATGCGGATTACACACCAAAAAAAAAAAAACACTCAACAAATGGATAAGGAATGTGTTTAGTGACGGCATCAGATTCCTAATAGATGGAGAAAGGTCTGGTGGCAAGAAAAGCAGCTTCTTGGAGGATGTCTAGTATTTTCGCTGGATGATTCCATTCTTGGGTGGTTGGTTTGTCCCTCGTTCCTGTAACTCGAATCCTAGCCCGGTATATCCCATTTTAATTTTACACCATTGTGAACCATACGCCTTTTTTACTCTCTGATCGAGGTTCTCGGCATTGAAAAATCTTCGTAAACTAAATCACACGTGTATATGTTGATATTTTAGAGATATACAGTCAAGAAAATGAAGGGCAATGGTGATATATATGCGGATTAGACACCAAAAAAACACACACTCAACAAATGGCTACCATTTAAGGAATATGTTTAGTGACGGCATCAGATTCCTAATTGACGGAGAAAGGTCAGGTGGCAAGAAAAGCTGCTTCTAGGAGGTTGTCAAGTGTTTTCGCTTGACGATTCCATTCTTGGGAGGTTGGTTTGGCCCTTGTTCCTGTAACTCGAATCCTAGCCCGGTATATCTCATTTCAATTTTACACCATGATGAACCTTACGCCTTTTTTCCGCTCTGATCGAGGTTCTCGGCTTTGAAAAATCTTCGTAAACTAAATCACACGTGTATATGTTGACATTTAAGAGATATACAGTCAAGAAAATCAAAGGCAATGGAGATATATATGCGGATTTGTCAAGTGTTTTCGCTTAACGATTCCATTCTTGGGTGGTTGGTTTGGACCTTGTTCCTGTAACTCGAATCAAGGGCAATGGTGATATATATGCGGATAAGACACCAAAAAAATACACTCAACAAATGGCTACAATTTAAGGAATGTGTTTAGTGACGGCATCAGATCCCTAATTGATGGTGAAAGGTCTGGTGGCAAGAAAAGCTGCTTCTAGGAGGGTGTCAAGTAGTTTCGCTCGACGATTCCATTCTTGGGTGGTTGGTTTGGCCCTTGTTCCTGTAACTCGAATCCTATCCCGGTATATCCCATTTTAATTTTACACCATTATGAACCTTACGCCTTTTTTTCTCTCTGATCGATGTTCTCGGCATTGAAAAATCTTCGTAAACTAAATCACACGTGTATATGTAGACATTTAAGAGATATACAGTCAAGAAAATCAAAGGCAATGGAGATATATATGCGGATTTGTCAAGTGTTTTCGCTTAACGATTCCATTCTTGGGTGGTTGGTTTGGACCTTGTTCCTGTAACTCGAATCCTAGCCCGGTGTATCCCATTTTAATTTTACACCATTGTGAACCTTACGCCTTTTTTACTCTCTGATCGAGGTTCTCGGCATTGAAAAATCTTCGTACACTAAATCACACGTTATATATGTTGACATTTAAGAGATATACAGTCAAGAAAATCAAGAACAATGGAGATATATATGCGGACTGGACACAAAAAAAAAACACTCAACAAATGGATACAATTTAAGGAATGTGTTTAGTGACTGCATCAGATTCCTAATTGATGGAGAAAGGTCTGGTGGCAAGAAAAGCTGCTTCTAGGAGGTTGTCAAGTGTTTTCGCTCGACGATTCCATTCTTGGGTGGTTGGTTTGGCCCTTGTTCCTGTAAGTCGAATCCTAGCCCGGTATATCCCGTTTTAATTTTACACCATTGTGAACCTTACGCCTTTTTTACTCTCTGATCGAGGTTCTCGGCATTGAAAAGTCTTCGTAAACTAAATCACACGTGTATATGTGGACATTTAAGAGATATACAGTCAAGAAAATCAAGGGCAATGGTGATATATATGCGGATTAGACACAAAAAAAAAACACACACTCAACAAATGGCTACAATTTAAGGAATGTGTTTAGTGACGGCCTCAGATTCCTAATTGATGGAGAAAGGTCTGGTGGCAAGAAAAGCTGCTTCTAGGAGGTTGTCAAGTGTTTTCGCTTAACAATTCCATTCTTGGTTGTTTGGTTTGGCCCTTGTTCCTGTAACTCGAATCCTAGCCCGGTATATCCCATTTTAATTTTACACCATTGTGAACCTTACGCCTTTTTTACTCTCTGATCGAGGTTCTCAGCATTGAAAAATCTTCGTACACTAAATCACACGTTATATATGTTGACATTTAAGAGATATACAGTCAAGAAAAACAAGAGCAAAGGTGATATATATGCGGATTGGACACAAAAAAAAAAACACTCAACAAATGGCTACAATTTAAGGAATGTGTTTAGTGACGGCATCAGATTCCGAATTGATAGAGCAAGGTCTGGTGGCAAGAAAAGCTGCTTCTAGGTGGTTGTCAAGTGTTTTCGCTTAGCAATTCCATTCTTGGTTGGTTGGTTTGGCCCTTGTTCCTATAACTCGAATCCTAGCCCGGTATATCCCATTTTAATTTTACACCATTGTGAACGTTACGCCTTTTTTACTCTCTAATCTAGGTTCTCGGCATTGAAAGGTCTTCGTAAACTAAATCACACGTGTATATGTGGACATTTAAGAGATATACAGTCAAGAAAATCAAGGACAATGGCATCAGATGGCTATAATTTAAGGAATGTGTTTAGTGATGGCATCAGATTCCTAATTGATGGAGAAAGGTATGGTGGCAAGAAAAGCTGCTTCTAGGAGGTTGTCAAGTGTTTTCGCTTAACAATTCCATTCTTGGTTGTTTGGTTTGGCCCTTGTTCCTGTAACTCGAATCCTAGCCCGGTATATCCCATTTTAATTTTACACCATTGTGAACCTTACGCCTTTTTTACTCTCTGATCGAGGTTCTCGGCATTGAAAGGTCTTCTTAAACTAAATCACACGTGTATATGTTGACATTTAAGAGATATACAGTCAAGAAAATCAAGGGCAATGGTGATATATATGCGGATTAGACACCAAAAGAAAACACACTCAACAAATGGCTACAATTTAAGGAATGTGTTTAATGACGGCATCAGATTCTTAATTGATGGCGAAAGGTCTGGTGGCAAGAAAAGATGCTTCTTGGAGGGTGTCAAGTAGTTTCGCTCGACGATTCCATTCTTGGGTGGTTGGTTTGGCCCTTGTTCCTGTAACTCGAATCCTATCCCGGTATATCCCATTTTAATTTTACACCATTATGAACCTTACGCCTTTTTTACTCTCTGATCGATGTTCTCGGCATTGAAAAATCTTCGTAAACTAAATCACACGTGTATATGTAGACATTTAAGAGATATACAGTCAAGAAAATCAAAGGCAATGGAGATATATATGCGGATTAGACACAAAAAAAAACAGACTCAACAAATGGCTACAATTTAAGGAATGTGTTTAGTGACGGCATCAGATTCCTAATTGATGGAGAAAGGTCTGGTGGTAAGAAAAGCTGCTTCTAGGAGGGTGTCAAGTATTTTCGCTCGACGATTCCATTCTTGGGTGGTTAGTTTGGCCCTTGTTCCCGTAACTCGAATCCTAGCCCGGTATATCCCATTTTAATTTTACACCATTGTGAACCTTACGCCTTTTTTACTCTCTGATCGAGGTTCTCGGCATTGAAAAATCTTCGTACACCAAATCACACGTTATATATGTTGACATTTAAGAGATATACAGTCAATAAAATCAAGAGCAATGGTGATATATATGCGGACTGGACACAAAAAAAAAACACTCAACAAATGGCTACAATTTAAGGAATGTGTTTAGTGACTGCATCAGATTCCTAATTGATGGAGAAAGGTCTGGTGGCAAGAAAAGCTGCTTCTAGGAGGGTGTCAAGTGTTTTCGCTCGACGATTCCATTCTTGGGTGGTTGGTTTGGCCCTTGTTCCTGTAAGTCGAATCCTAGCCCGGTATATCCCGTTTTAATTTTACACCATTGTGAACCTTACGCCTTTTTTACTCTCTGATCGAGGTTCTCGGCATTGAAAAATCTTCGTAAACAATATCACACGTGTATATGTTGATATTTAAGAGATATACAGTCAAGAAAATCAAGGGCAATGGTGATATATATGCGGATTAGACAAAAAAAAACACATTCAACAAATGGCTACAATTTAAGGAATGTGTTTAGTGACGGCCTCAGATTCTTAATTGATGGAGAAAGGTCTGGTGGTAAGAAAAGCTGCTTCTCTGAGGTTGTTAAGTGTTTTCGCTTAACGATTCCATTCTTGGGTGGTTGATTTGGACCTTGTTCCTGTAACTCGAATCCTAGCCCGGTATATCCCATTTTAATTTTACACCATTGTGAACCTTACGCCTTTTTACTCTCTGATCGAGGTTCTCGGCATTGAAAAATCTTCGTACACTAAATCAAGAGCAACGGTGATATATATGCGGATTGGACACAAAAAAAAAAAAAACACTCAACAAATGGCTACAATTTAAGGAATGTGTTTAGTGACGGCATCAGATTCCTAATTGATAGAGCAAGGTCTGGTGGCAAGAAAAGCTGCTTCTAGGAGGTTGTCAAGTGTTTTCGCTTAACAATTCCATTCTTGGTTGGTTAGTTTGGCCCTTGTTCCAATAACTCGAATCCTAGCCCGGTATATCCCATTTTAATTTTACACCATTGTGAACGTTACGCCTTTTTTACTCTCTAATCTAGGTTCTCAGCATTGAAAGGTCTTCGTAAACTAAATCACACGTGTATATGTTGACATTTAAGAGATATACAGTCAAGAAAATCAAGGACAATGGTGATATATATGCGGATTAGACACCAAAAAAAACACACTCATCAAATGGCTACAATTTAAGGAATGTGTTTAGTGACGGCATCAGATTCCTAATTGATGGAGAAAGGTATGGTGGCAAGAAAAGCTGCTTCTAGGAGGTTGTCAAGTAGTTTCGGTCGACGATTCCATTCTTGGTTAGTTGGTTTAGCCCTTGTTCCTGTAACTCGAATCCTAGCCCGGTATATCCCATTTTAATTTTACACCGTTGTGAACCTTACGCCCTTTTTACTCTCTGATCGAGGTTCTCGGCATTGAAAAATCTTCGTACACTAAATCAAGAGCAACGGTGATATATATGCGGATTGGACACAAAAAAAAAAAAAAACACTCAACAAATGGCTACAATTTAAGGAATGTGTTTAGTGACGGCATCAGATTCCTAATTGATAGAGCAAGGTCTGGTGGCAAGAAAAGCTGCTTCTAGGAGGTTGTCAAGTGTTTTCGCTTAACAATTCCATTCTTGGTTGGTTAGTTTGGCCCTTGTTCCAATAACTCGAATCCTAGCCCGGTATATCCCATTTTAATTTTACACCATTGTGAACGTTACGCCTTTTTTACTCTCTAATCTAGGTTCTCAGCATTGAAAGGTCTTCGTAAACTAAATCACACGTGTATATGTTGACATTTAAGAGATATACAGTCAAGAAAATCAAGGGCAATGGTGATATATATGCGGATTAGACACCAAAAAAACAGACTCAACAAATGGCTACAATTAAAGGAATGCGTTTAGTGACGGCATCAGATTCCTAATTGATGGAGAAAGGTCTGGTGGCAAGAAAAGCTGCTTCAAGGAGGGTGTCAAGTATTTTCGCTCGACGATTCCATTCTTGGGTGGTAAGTTTGGCCCTTGTTCCTGTAACTCGCATCCTAGCCCGGTATATCCCATTTTAATTTTACACCATTATGAACCTTACGGCTTTTTTACTCTCTGATTGAGGTTCTCGGTATTGAAAAATCTTCATAATCTAAATCACACGTGTATATGTTGACATTTAAGTGATATACAGTCTAGAAAATCAAGGGTAATGGTGATATATATGCAGATTAGACACCAAAAAAAAAATCACTCAACAAATGGCTACAATTTAAGGAATGTGTTTAGTGACGGCATCAGATTCCTAATTGATAGAGAAAGGTCTGGTGGCAAGAAAAGCTGCTTCTAGGAGGTTGTCAAGTGTTTTCGCTCGACGATTCCATTCTTGGGTGGTTGGTTTGGCCCTTGTTCCTGTAAGTCGAATCCTAGCCCGGTATATCCCATTTTAATTTTACACCATTGTGAACCTTACGCCTTTTTTACTCTCTGATCGAGGTTCTCGGCATTGAAAAATCTTCGTAAACTAAATCACACGTGTATATGTTGAGATTTAAGAGATATACAGTCAAGAAAATCAAGGGCAATGGTGATATATATGCAGATTAGACACCAAAAAAAACACACTCAACAAATGGCTACAATTTAAGGAATGTGTTTAGTGACGGCATCATATTCTTAATTGATGGAGAAAGGTCAGGTGGCAAGAAAAGCTGCTTCTAGGAGGTTGTCAAGTGTTTTCGCTTGACGATTCCATTCTTGGGTGGTTGGTTTGGCCCTTGTTCCTGTAACTGGAATCCTAGCCCGGTATATCTCATTTCAATTTTACACCATTATGAACCATAGGCCTTTTTTACGCTCTGATCGAAGTTCTCGGCATTGAAAAATCTTCGTAAACTAAATCACACGAGTATATGTTGACATTTAAGAGATATACAGTCAAAAAAATCAAGGGCAATGGTGATATATATATGCGGATTAACCACAAAAAAAAAACACACTCAACAAATGGCTACAATTTAAGGAATGTGTTTACTGACGGCATCAGATCCCTAATTGATGGCGAAAGGTTTGGTGGCAAGAAAAGATGCTTCTAGGAGGGTGTCAAGTATTTTCTCTCGATGATTCCATTCTTGGGTGGTTGGTTTGGCCCTTGTTCCTGTAACTCGAATCCTAGCCCGGTATATCACATATTAATTTTACACCATTGTGAACCTTACGCCTTTTTTACTTTCTGATCGAGGTTCTCGGCATTGAAAAATCTTCGTAAACTAAATCACACGTGTATATGTTGACATTTAAGAGATATACTGTCAAGAAAATCAAGGGCAATGGTGATATATATGCGGATTAGACACCAAAAAAAAAAACACTCAACAAATGGCTACAATTTAAGGAATGTGTTTAGTGACGGCATCAGATTCCTAATTGATGGAGAATGGTCTGGTGGCAAGAAAAGCTGCCTCTAGGAGGTTGTCAAGTGTTTTCTCTCGACGATTCCATTCTTGGATGGTTGGTTTGGCCCTTCTTCCTGTGACTCAAATCCTAGCCCGGTATATCCCATTTTAATTTTACACCATTGTGAACCTTACGCCTTTTTTACTCTCTGATCGAGGTTCTCGGCATTGAAAAATCTTCGTAAACTAAATCACACGTGTATATGTTGACATTTAAGAGATATACAGTCAAGAAAATCAAGTGAAATGGTGATATATATATGCGGATTAGACACAAAAAAAACACACTCAACAAATGGCTACAATTTAAGGAATGTGTTTAGTGACGGCATCAGATCCCTAATTGATGGCGAAAGGTTTGGTGGCAAGAAAAGATGCTTCTAGGAGGGTGTCAAGTATTTTCTCTCGATGATTCCATTCTTGGGTGGTTGGTTTGGCCCTTGTTCCTGTAACTCGAATCCTAGCCAGGTATATGCCATTTAATTTTACACCATCGTGACCTTACGCCTTTTTTACTCTCTGATCGAGGTTCTCGGCATCGAAAAATCTTCATAAACTAAATCACACGTGTATATATTTACATTTAAGAGATATACAGTCAAGAAAATCAAGAGCAATGGTGATATATATGCGGATTACACACCAAAAAAAACACTCAACAAATGGATAAGGAATGTATTTAGTGACGACATCAGATTCCCAATTGATGGAGAAAAGTCTGGTGGCAAGAAAAGCAGCTTCTAGGAGGATGTCAAGTATTTTCGTGCGACGCTTCCATTTTTGGGTGGTTGGTTTGGCCCTTGTTCCTGTAACTCGAATCCTAGCCCAGTATATTCCATTTTAATTTTACACCATTGTGAACCTTACGCCTTTTTTACTCTCTGATCAAGGTTCTCGGCATTGAAAAATCTTCGTAAACTAAATCACAGGTGTATATGTTGACATTTTAGAGATATACAGTCAAGAAAATCAAGGGCAATGGGGATATATATGCGGATTAGACACCAAAAAAACTCACACTCAACAAATGGCTACCATTTAAGGAATGTGTTTAGTGACGGCATCAGATTCCTAATTGATGGAGAAAGGTCAGGTGGCAAGAAAAGCTGCTTCTAGGAGGTTGTCAAGTGTTTTCTCTTGACGATTCCATTCTTGGGTGGTTGGTTTTGCCCTTGTTCCTGTAACTCGAATCCTAGCCCAGTATATCTCATTTCAATTTTACACCATTATGAACCTTACACCTTTTTTCCGCTCTGATCGAGGTTCTCGGCATTGAAAAATCTTCGTAAACTAAATCACACATGTATATGTTGACATTTAAGAGATATTCAGTCAAGAAAATCAAGGGCAATGGTGATATATATGCGGATTAGACACAAAAAAAAAAAAAAAACACACTCAACAAATGGCTACAATTTAAGGAATGTGTTTAGTGACGGCATCAGATACCTAATTGATGGCGAAAGGTCTGGTGGCAAGAAAAGCTGCTTCTAGGAGGGTGTCAAGTAGTTTCGCTCGACGATTCCATTCTTGGGTGGTTGGTATGGCCCTTATTCCTGTAACTCGAATCCTAGCCCGGTATATACCATTTTAATTTTACACCATTACGAACCTTACGCCTTTTTTACTCTCTGATCGACGTTCTCGGCATTGAAAAATCTTCGTGAACTAAATCACACGTGTATATGTTGAGATTTAAGAGATATACAGTCAAGAAAATCAAGGGCAATTGTGATATATATGCGGATTAGACACCAAAAAAAACACACTCAACAAATGGCTACAATTTAAGGAATGTGTTTAGTGACGGCATCAGATTCCTAATTGATGTTGAAGGGTCAGGAGGCAAGAAAATCTGCTTCTAGGAGGTTGTCAAGTGTTTTCGCTTGACGATTCCATTCTTGGGTGGTTGGTTTGGCCCTTGTTCCTGTAACTCGAATACTAGCCCGGTATATGTCATTTCAATTTTACACCATTATGAACCTTACGCCTTTTTTACGCTTTGATCGAGGTTCTCGGCATTGAAAAATCTTCGTAAACTAAATCACACGTGTATATGTTGACATTTAAGAGATATACAGTCAAGAAAATCAAGGGCAATGGTGATATATATGCGGATTAGACACAAAAAAAACACACTCAACAAATGGCTACAATTTAAGGAAATGTGTTCAGTGACGGCATCAGATCCCTAATTGATGGCGAAAGGTCTGGTGGCAAGAAAAGCTGCTTCTAGGAGGGTGTCAAGTATTTTCGCTCGATGATTCCATTCTTGGGTGGTTGGTTTGGCCCTTGTTCCTGTAACTCGAATCCTAGCCCGGTATATCCCATTTTAATTTTACACCATTGTGAACCTTACGCCTTTTTTACTCTCTGATCGAGGTTCTCGGCATTGAAAAATCTTTGTAAACTAAATCACACGTGTGTATGTTGACATTTAAGAGATATACAGTCAAGAAAATAAAGGGCAATGGGGATATATATGCGGATTAGACACAAAAAAAAAACTCAACCAATGGCTACAATTTAAGGAATGTGTTTAGTGACGGCATCAGATTCCTAATTGATGGAGAAAGGTCTGGTGGCAAGAAAAGCTGCTTCTTGGAGGTTGTCAAGTGTTTTTGCTCGACGATTCCATTCTTGGTTGATCGGTTTGGCCCTTGTTCCTGTAACTCGAATCCTAGCCCGGTATATCCCATTTTAATTTTACACCATTGTGAACCTTACGCCTTTTTTACTCTCTGATCGAGGTTCTCTGAATTGAAAAATCTCCGTAAACTAAATCAAACGTGTATATGTTGACATTTAAGAGATATACAGTCAAGA
>JARYGA010051028.1:15000-17500 GCA_030545235.1 Helianthus tuberosus | reverse complement strand
CCATAGGCACGCTTGCCTGAATACCTATGGGGCCATGCAGGAACTACGTGGGTCGATGATACATATTGGGCGTGCCCAATTCCACAGCAAGCAAGCAAGCAACGCCCCTATAGGCAGATTCCACCCGCTTGAACTAGCAATTGCGGGCTGGCTGTGCTGCCAGAACGTTACCTTAAAGCAAGCTTGACGTGTGCCATCATCTCGTCCAAACAATAGTACCCAACATGGCTGACAAGCTCTACCGACTTTACCCATAGGCACGCTTGCCTGAATGCCTATGGGGGTGCCAAACTACCGAAGTGGGGCTCAGCATGCGTTTGACACCTCTTTCCTCTCCCTTGGGCACTCTTGGGGTAAAGACAACCGTCTCATCTCGCTCACAATGCATGTGCTTGCCTGCCTTGGCATGCCTTCCTAGCACATCCTTGTCCTTGGCATGCCATCCCAGCACACACCAAGGCATGCCATCCCAGCACATGCCTTGGCATGCCATCCCAGCACATGCCTCTCTACCCCAAGAGTACTACCACCCCCCTATATATACATTCTGCACAAAAAGTAAAGTGACAGGAACAGACATTAATTTTTTGAGAAATCATAATTTTTGAAGGCAAGCACGTGGTCAGCCACGCTTTCAGGTCGTCGTGCGGGAACAAGGGCAGCGTGCTGGGCAGCGTTCTAGGCAACATGCCATGATGTGGGGCGCTTCCAAGGCAGCATGGCTTGTTTACTAGGCAACATGCTGCAATGTGTGGGGCATCGATCGATTAACTAGCAAACATCGTTGTTGCTTGTAGGCATCGTGTGGGGCATTTACAAGGCATCGGGCTTGATTTATAGGCAACGGGGCTTGGGGAGACCGACGCCTTGCTTGTATAGGCTTTAAACCTCGCGTCTCGTGTGCTTCTATCATGCCCATGCTTGGGCACAGGGGTTGCTCAAGCCCCTGGTCTCCCCTATATATACATTTTGCACAAAAAGTAAAGTGACAGGAACAGACATTAATTTTTCGAGGAATCATAATTTTCGAGGTTTGCTGGTCGTCGAGGCAACGTGGGCAGGCAACGTGGGGGGGAGGGGCGCTTGGTGGGGGGGAGGGAGGGGAGAGGGGCGCTTGTTCTCAGTCATCGTTGGGGCATTTGGGCTGTTATGCGCGCCACCAGCCTCCTTTGGCTTGGGCGCTCTCGTACCTTGCCCGGGCATGGGCTGCTCAACACCCACCCCTCCCCTATATATACATTTTGCACAAAAAGCTAAGTGACAGGAACAAACATTAAATTTTTGAGGAATCATAATTTTTCAAAACCCCATCAAACGACGTCGGATTGGCATGAAATTTTGCGTGAGACCTCGGTAACGTGTTTTAAGGTGTTTGGATGAAAGAAATTCAGTTTTCGGGTCCCGAGGGCCCGTTGGCCCGGCTCGGTCGGCCCGTGACGCTTGTTTGACGTGGATTGTCCGTAACCCCATGAAAGAACGTCGGATCATCCCGAAACTTTACGTGGCTGTTGTAGGGCCCAAGTAGGGTGGTTTCGGGTCACGGGCCGGTCTGATCGGGTCAAAACGTTGACTGGGCTCGGGTCGGGACCGAGCGCCCGTGTGGTTCAACCATAACCGTATCAAACGAGGTCGGAACGGCACCAAACTTCATGTGAGCCATCGGGACAAGTTGACGGTGGTCTTGGGAAAGAATAATCTGGATTCGGGCCCACGGGCCTGCGGGCCCGGTACGTTCGTTTTCTCGGGATTCTTCGTAACACCACCAAACGACGTCGTATAGCCACGAAAGCTGACACGGTTGTTCACGGGCATTCTTATGGTGGTATCGGGTCACGGCTTCACGTCTCGGGTCAACGTGTTGACCGGGCCATGTTCGGGCCCGATTTGTCGTTGGGCCTTGGTTCGGGCCCGTTGTGCTCGGATCGACACCAAACTTTGTACAGGTTGTTCACGGGCCATTCTTACGTGGTTTGCGAACAGGAGTTCACGTTCTCGGGTGAGGTCTTCATTTGGGCCTTGTTCGGGCCCGATGTGTCGTTGGGCCTTGGATCGGGCCCGTTGTACGTCGGATCGCCACGAAAGTTGACACCGTTGCTCGCGGACATTTTTATGGTGGTGTCGGGCCACGGCTTCACGTTTCGGGTCAACGTGTTGAACGGGCCTTGTTCGGGCCCGATGTCGTTGGGCCTTGGGTTGGGCCCGTTATGCTCGGATCGACACCAAACTTTGTGAAGTTGTTCACGGGACATTCTTACGTGGTTTGCGATCACGACTTCACGTTCTCGGGTCTGTTTTTTTATTGGGCCTTGTTCGGGCCCGATGTATCGTTGGGCCTTGGATCGTCCCAGTTGTACTCGTTTCGACACCAAACTTGACGTGGTTGTTGACCGGAGACCCCGATCGGGCCCGATGTGTTGACCGGAGACCTTGATCGGACCCGTTGTGTGGTTGGGCCTTGGATCGGGCCCGTTATACTCGTATCGACACCAAACTTTATACA
>JARYGA010051028.1:5000-7500 GCA_030545235.1 Helianthus tuberosus | reverse complement strand
TCCCAAATCCACAGCAAGCAAGCAACACCCCTATAGGCAGATTCCACCCGCTTGAACTAGCAATTGCGGGCTGGCTGTGCTGCCGGAATGTTACCTTAAAGCAAGCATCCTTGTGCCATCATCGGTCCAGACTACAGCTAACATGGGTGTTGGCAAGCTCAAGCGACTTTACCCATAGGCACGCTTGCCTGAATACCTATGGGGCCATGCAGGAACTACGTGGGTCGATGATACATATTGGGCGTGCCCAATTCCACAGCAAGCAAGCAAGCAACGCCCCTATAGGCAGATTCCACCCGCTTGAACTAGCAATTGCGGGCTGGCTGTGCTGCCAGAACGTTACCTTAAAGCAAGCTTGACGTGTGCCATCATCTCGTCCAAACAATAGTACCCAACATGGCTGACAAGCTCTACCGACTTTACCCATAGGCACGCTTGCCTGAATACCTATGGGGCCATGCAGGAACTACGTGGGTCGATGATACATATTGGGCGTGCCCAATTCCACAGCAAGCAAGCAAGCAACGCCCCTATAGGCAGATTCCACCCGCTTGAACTAGCAATTGCGGGCTGGCTGTGCTGCCAGAACGTTACCTTAAAGCAAGCTTGACGTGTGCCATCATCTCGTCCAAACAATAGTACCCAACATGGCTGACAAGCTCTACCGACTTTACCCATAGGCACGCTTGCCTGAATGCCTATGGGGGTGCCAAACTACCGAAGTGGGGCTCAGCATGCGTTTGACACCTCTTTCCTCTCCCTTGGGCACTCTTGGGGTAAAGACAACCGTCTCATCTCGCTCACAATGCATGTGCTTGCCTGCCTTGGCATGCCTTCCTAGCACATCCTTGTCCTTGGCATGCCATCCCAGCACACACCAAGGCATGCCATCCCAGCACATGCCTTGGCATGCCATCCCAGCACATGCCTCTCTACCCCAAGAGTACTACCACCCCCCTATATATACATTCTGCACAAAAAGTAAAGTGACAGGAACAGACATTAATTTTTTGAGAAATCATAATTTTTGAAGGCAAGCACGTGGTCAGCCACGCTTTCAGGTCGTCGTGCGGGAACAAGGGCAGCGTGCTGGGCAGCGTTCTAGGCAACATGCCATGATGTGGGGCGCTTCCAAGGCAGCATGGCTTGTTTACTAGGCAACATGCTGCAATGTGTGGGGCATCGATCGATTAACTAGCAAACATCGTTGTTGCTTGTAGGCATCGTGTGGGGCATTTACAAGGCATCGGGCTTGATTTATAGGCAACGGGGCTTGGGGAGACCGACGCCTTGCTTGTATAGGCTTTAAACCTCGCGTCTCGTGTGCTTCTATCATGCCCATGCTTGGGCACAGGGGTTGCTCAAGCCCCTGGTCTCCCCTATATATACATTTTGCACAAAAAGTAAAGTGACAGGAACAGACATTAATTTTTCGAGGAATCATAATTTTCGAGGTTTGCTGGTCGTCGAGGCAACGTGGGCAGGCAACGTGGGGGGGAGGGGCGCTTGGTGGGGGGGAGGGAGGGGAGAGGGGCGCTTGTTCTCAGTCATCGTTGGGGCATTTGGGCTGTTATGCGCGCCACCAGCCTCCTTTGGCTTGGGCGCTCTCGTACCTTGCCCGGGCATGGGCTGCTCAACACCCACCCCTCCCCTATATATACATTTTGCACAAAAAGCTAAGTGACAGGAACAAACATTAAATTTTTGAGGAATCATAATTTTTCAAAACCCCATCAAACGACGTCGGATTGGCATGAAATTTTGCGTGAGACCTCGGTAACGTGTTTTAAGGTGTTTGGATGAAAGAAATTCAGTTTTCGGGTCCCGAGGGCCCGTTGGCCCGGCTCGGTCGGCCCGTGACGCTTGTTTGACGTGGATTGTCCGTAACCCCATGAAAGAACGTCGGATCATCCCGAAACTTTACGTGGCTGTTGTAGGGCCCAAGTAGGGTGGTTTCGGGTCACGGGCCGGTCTGATCGGGTCAAAACGTTGACTGGGCTCGGGTCGGGACCGAGCGCCCGTGTGGTTCAACCATAACCGTATCAAACGAGGTCGGAACGGCACCAAACTTCATGTGAGCCATCGGGACAAGTTGACGGTGGTCTTGGGAAAGAATAATCTGGATTCGGGCCCACGGGCCTGCGGGCCCGGTACGTTCGTTTTCTCGGGATTCTTCGTAACACCACCAAACGACGTCGTATAGCCACGAAAGCTGACACGGTTGTTCACGGGCATTCTTATGGTGGTATCGGGTCACGGCTTCACGTCTCGGGTCAACGTGTTGACCGGGCCATGTTCGGGCCCGATTTGTCGTTGGGCCTTGGTTCGGGCCCGTTGTGCTCGGATCGACACCAAACTTTGTACAGGTTGTTCACGGGCCATTCTTACGTGGTTTGCGAACAGGAGTTCACGTTCTCGGGTGAGGTCTTCATTTGGGCCTTGTTCGGGCCCGATGTGTCGTTGGGCCTTGGATCGGGCCCGTTGTACGTCGGATCGCCAC
>JARYGA010051027.1:0-29846 GCA_030545235.1 Helianthus tuberosus | reverse complement strand
ACATGAAGTGTCATTGGTGCGTCCACCGTACCTCCATTACATTGTTCACGTTTCGTTATTATTGTCACTATTGGTTCTTACACATGATAAATCTTACTGTGGTTTCTGTGCACTGAATTTTTTATAATTATGTACGCGTCCATAATTACGTAATTCCTTGCATAGTCCACACAGTGCATTTAATAATGTGTAGGGGAAAAACCAAATGAATGAACCTGTGATGAGTGTACTGGACCACCATAGGATCCTTTCAGCTGTATCATCACATGCCACTCTTAACCAGATCCTGAATCGATCTTTAGCTAGACCACTCAAGGGTCTATTTTCGAATCATAGAATGGTACTATATAACCCAAGGGTCTTAACTACCACGTAGAAGCCCATTAAGGATTTAAGATAGTACATTTTGAATATCCTATTATGAATCCCTCATATGAGGATATGGAAGATTCTATGATGTGACACCCCCAAAAATCCACACGCGGAGTATCACCGATTGGAGGCGTGACATGACCAGGATCAAGCCACCAATCATATTGAACATAACAAGTAATAAGTAAAATCCAACCACACAATATGAAAGGTGTTTCAAACCAAAAACGTAGTTAAGTGTTTAGCGGAAGCAAAATTGTAAAACCCAATGTAAGTATTAAGTACGAAATAAAGTAATGTTTTTAGCATGACACACACTGCCATGTCCCACAACGACCGCACCTCCCTGTGCAAGCTCCATAAGTACCTAACGACCTGCAAGGCATGTAACAACGAATCAACAACAAAGTTGAGCGAGTTCACAGTTGGTTGTTTAGTTAATAAGTTCGTATCAGACATCGTAAGTTCGTTTCATCACCATGTATTACCCATTATCCTTGATTCCCAACCTTTACGATATTTAGTGGGGGCTTCCTAGTTTGTATGTACTAGACTAGGCGTTTCCATAAGTGTCCTTCCCAATCCGAGGACAGTGGTAAGTATGAGTTTACGTAGGTTTTACGTAAGTGCCCTTCCCAATCCGAGGACAGTAGTAAGTATGAATTTATGTAGGTTTTACGTAAGTGCCCTTCCCAATCCGAGGACACTAGTAGGTATGAGTTTACGTAGGTTTTACGTAAGTGCCTTCCCAATCCGAGGACAGTAGTAGGTATGAGTTTACGTAGGTTTTACGTAAGTGCCCTTCCCAACCCGAGGACAGTAGTAAGTAGTCTAGTAGTGTTGATAATATAAGTAGTTATTCAATCCCATTCCCAACCACCGGGAATCCCATGCCTTAGTAAGGGTGTGAACTCACCTCGGTTGCTCGGTTTGGCTCTCAACAATAGTTAACAGTCAAGGTCGGTCAATCACGTCCTAGTATGATTACCACTTAGTTTATTAGTGACTTCAAAATAGAGCACAAAGTTCCTACACGTATCTATCACATAACACGCATCACTTTAACGGTTCAAGCCCATATAGACTTCCCATCTATTCCCCACTCATAAACAAACATAAGACAATTCACATAACACTTTTATTGACATATGACATGTTATATCATTCTCGGATAACCTACCCGCCAATTAGACACGCAAATCACTACTTATGTCGTTTCAGCCTTAATCTTCAAAACTGGGCTGTTTTCGGGGATTTTAATAAAATAGTTAACTCGTTTAAAAAATTCCCAACTTTTTACAGAAGGTCTTAAACGATCCAAATATTGTTGTGTTAAAATCTCGGGATCCAATTCATTACCAATATTTTATAAAATTTCATTTTCCGAACTGAACTCAGATTTATCTTTTTCTGATTGCAGTCCATGGAATAATTTATTTAAAATTCATCGAGAGCCCGATTTACGAAATTCCAGTGGGGTAATTACAAATACATCAGTTGTCATCTACTGTACAAATTTCATGAGCTGATTCAACATAGATTTCCAGTTATGTCAAAAAATATAACACCTATTTTCAGCAGCAAAAATGCAGCTTGAGCTGCTGTTACAAAATGACCCTTTAAAAATAGTAAACGAAGTCCAAAAATTATGATTCCAGTGCCATTAGAACCGTATTTCATAATACATAAATCTAGAGTTCAGGAAACACATTTTCTGCTTTATGAAGGTCCGGTTACAGCCAACTGAAGTTGGCTGTAATCACCAAACAGCTTTCTGTTTTTCAGCTTTTACATTCTAATGCGAGTTATATTGGTTCCGTTAACATGCATAATGATCAACAACATTTATAGTACTCAATATTAACAAGTAAATCAGCAAGTAATCAACAATATATCCAAACAACTTCATACTAACATTTTTACATCATGTTTCATCTTCTTGTTTAAACCCTTTTTTAGTGTTCTTGTAGATTTAACATATTACATCTTTTAATCATGGAACAAGATGAACAAAGGTGACATAAGGAACTTACTACTAGCTTAGAGCTAGGGTAGGATCTTATGATGAAGATGTAGAGAGAAGATGATGAGAAAGACTAGAAACAAGCTCCTTTGAAAGTCCTTCAACTTGCACCCTCCATGGATGAACTTCAAGCTTTGAATGGAACTTGTAATTGGAGGAGATGAAGATGTTGAGGGGTGGAGGTGGGTTCGGTTATGGGGGTGACCGAAATAGAGAGAGAGAGAGAGTAGTGAGGAGAGAGAGTGAAAGATTGACAATGATCTTGTAAGAGGGTTGGCCATACATATGAGAGATTCTCTAATTATTTTGTTCATACTTGCAAGCAACAATCAAAGAAGGTCTAAACAAAATATATAGGGGAAATCATGGTGATCTTTGTGGGGTCCACCTAGGACCGAAAATCAGGTTGGGGGAGGGGCTTGTTTGCAATTTTTCAACTAAATTGTAATTGTTAGTTTGTTTGTAAGTAATGTGATGATACATGCTTGTTATTGGGTTTTTAGTGGGTGTCATGGTGAACGGGGATCAAGACTAGCCAAAATTAATAACACAATGTATTTGGCAAATATTTGGTGTCCCGGGTAATGTCCGGTTGTTCGGTCGGATACTGTTCCGTTAAGTTGTTTAATTGTTCCGTAAGGCGTCTTATATATATATATATTTGTAACACAATTAATTCCTAACACATAGGAAAATATTCAGGGCCATTTAGTCAAGTTTTCTGCACAAGCCTAGTATGTTAACAAACACATGTAAGTATGACACAGTCACCAAGCACTTTAATTATCGTTAAATAATCGTACGGATACATGAAATTTTGAGGGTTGTCACATTCTCTCCCCGTTAAGAAAACTTCGTCCCGAAATTTAGCACGTGGTTACTGAGGAAGCTAGTTATGTTGCGTTGTTTACTGGTTTTCCTCAGGTGTCACATCATCCCCCCGTTGATTTGGAATTTCGTCCCGAAATTCTGCAGTAGCTTCAGCCTCAGTAGTGGTTGCACTATTTCCGAACAACTGGGGATATTTGAGTTTCATCTGATCTTCTCGTTCCCAGGTAAACTCTGGGCCACGACGGGAGTTCCAACGAACTCGAACAAGAGGTATTCTGGTGCGCTTGAGGACCTTAACGTCTCGGTCCGTGATTTCAACTGGTTCATCGACGAATCGCAACTGATCGTCGATAGTGAGCACCTTCAAAGGAACTATGAGGGTCTCATCTGACAGACACTTCTTCAGATTTGACACGTGAAAAACATTGTAAACTGCACTGAGTTCTGCTGGTAGATCCAGTTTGTAGGCCACTTTGCCTATTTTCTCTATAATTTCGAACGGTCCGACATATCGCGGATTGAGTTTGCCTCGTTTGCCAAAACGAACTACACCTTTCCAAGGTGAGACTTTGAGTAGCACCCGGTCCCCAACTTGGAACTCGAGTGGCTTTCTTCCCTTATCAGCATAGCTTTTCTGACGGTCACGCGCTGCCGCCATTCGCTGTCGTATCTGAGCAATTCTCTCGGTTGTATCTACTACAAGTTCTGGGCCAGTGATTTGACTGTCACCCACCTCTGCCCAACAAAGAGGTGATCGGCATTTACGCCCGTACAATGCCTCCAATGGAGCGGCTTGAATGCTGGTGTGGTAACTGTTGTTATACGAAAACTCCACTAACGGGAGATGTTTTTCCCAGCCGTTTCCGAAATCAATTACACATGCCCGAAGCATGTCTTCTAGGGTTTGGATGGTGCGTTCAGACTGCCCATCCGTTTGCGGGTGGTAAGCTGTGCTCATGTCTAATCGTGAGCCAAAAGATTTGTGCATTGCTTGCCACAGTTCAGAAGAAAAACGCGCGTCCCGATCAGAAATGATGGAGGTTGGCACTCCGTGCCTTGATACTACTTCCTTTAGGTAGATGTCTGCTAGAGTAGAAAACTTGTCGGTTTCCTTGATAGCTAGAAAATGTGCAGACTTGGTCAGTCGATCCACGATCACCCAAATGGTATCATTTCCGTGTTGAGATCTAGGCAGGCCGGTAACGAAATCCATGGAAATTTGCTCCCATTTCCATTTCGGGATCTCTGGTTGTTGAAGTAGGCCTGAGGGTTTCTGATATTCAGTCTTGACTCTCGCACAAGTCAGACATTTGCTAACGTAGGTTGCTATGTGGGCTTTCATACCAGGCCACCAATATGTCGTCTTGAGATCGTGGTACATCTTATCCGAACCAGGGTGTACCGAATAATGAGACTTGTGCGCTTCATCCATCAGAAGCTCACGTAAGTTTCCATAGTGTGGAACTCAGATGCACCCTGTTACATAGTAAGCGCCGTCTTCCTTTTGTTCTAGCCGCTGCCTCGATCCTCGTAGGGACTCAGCCCTGATGTTCTCTGCTTTCAATGCTTCAACCTGAGCATCACGAATTTGAGCAGGAAGACTAGATTGGATGGTAAGCTGTAACGCACGTACACGCTTAGGTATAGTATCCTTTCGACTGAGGGCGTCGGCCACAACATTGGCTTTACCCGGATGATACTTGATAGCGCATTCATAATCATTCAAGAGCTCGACCCATCGACGTCGTCGCATGTTTAACTCCTTTTGCTTGAAGATATGCTCGAGACTCCTGTGATCGGTGTAAATGGTGCACTCGGTACCGTACAGGTAATGTCTCCATATCTTTAGCGCAAAAACAACTGCTCCCAATTCCAAGTCGTGCGTAGTGTAGTTCCTTTCATGAACTTTAAGTTGGCGCGATGCGTAGGCAATGACCTTGTCACGTTGCATCAATACGCAACCAAGTCCTTGGATGGAAGCGTCGCAATAAACCACAAAATCATCTGTGCCTTCAGGCAATGAGAGAATAGGTGCGCTACAAAGTCTATCTTTTAAGTGCTGAAATGCCGACTCCTGTGCATCTCCCCAACGGTAGATGACACCTTTCTGAGTCAGTGAAGTGAGAGGTTACGCAATCCTTGAGAATTCCTTGATGAATCTTCTGTAGTATCCTGCCAAGCCCAGGAATTGACGGATTTCTGTTGGTGTACGAGGTGCAAGCCAGTTCTTGATCGAATCAACTTTGGATGGATCAACATGAATCCCATATTTGTTTACTACGTGGCCTAGAAAATGGACTTCGCGAAGCCAGAAGTCACATTTCGAAAATTTGGCGTACAACTGCTCTTTTTGAAGAAGTTCTAGAATAAGCCTCAGATGTTGCTGGTGTTCCTCCTGACTCTTAGAATAGATCAGGATGTCGTCGATGAACACTATGACAAACTTATCCAGGTACGGCTTGCACACTCGGTTCATGAGATCCATGAAGACTGCAGGTGCATTCGTTAATCCGAAAGGCATAACCAGAAACTCGTAGTGGCCGTAACGAGTTCTGAATGCTGTTTTAGAGACATCCTCGTCTCGGAATCTCAGTTGATGGTAACCCGATCTCAGATCAATCTTGGAGTAGTAGCTCGACCCTTGCAGCTGGTCGAATAAGTCATCAATGCGCGGGAGAGGATAACGATTCTTTACGGTCATCTTATTGAGTTCGCGGTAGTCGATGAACATTCTGAAGGTACCGTCTTTCCTCTTCACGAATAGTACTGGAGCTCCCCAGGGCGAAGAGCTAGGGCGAATAAAACCCTTGTCCAAGAGCTCTTGTAGTTGCGAGGACAGTTCTTCCAGTGGGTTCGGATGTCGTCAAAGAAAACAAGGGACATATTTATCGTGTCTGAAGATCCATATTGGCCGTATCAAGATCAAGGAAAAGTACCTGGGGTTTTAACATGTTCATGGCCCAATGCTCACTGAGTAACGTTCATAGAGCGTAACTTGTCCAAGCGAGTGTCCGCGGGGAACACTTTTAAGATCGTAGGGTTCAAAAGTATAACGTGTATGGGTGGGGAAACATGAGAAAGGGTAGCCGCAATCGATGAATAAGCGTTTAATAATCCCTAGCAGGGGTTTACCTGATGTCGAAGGTATAGCTGGTTGTACGCAAGTTGGGTATAGTTGGGATAAAGTATGTCGTTGATCGAATATAGCTGTCACGGGGTTAAATCAATCAGAACAAGAATTCAACATAGCAGCATGATTGTCGTACAATTGTGTAGTGTTAAGATTCACTGAGACTTCCAACAAAATTCGTCCGACTCGCCCACATGCGAAGGAGGAACAATTCACCTGAATCCATGAACTTAGGTGGGTTTGTGATTCATCAAGTAAGCAACCAAGTTAGGAGGAGTTTCTTGGGTTGTGCGAATGAATCCAAAATACGTTTGCGTAGTCGTGAGGTTCCAAAGGAAAGACGCGAAAACGTGTTCAAGAGAGTATGATCGTATCGACAATACATCACCACCCCCAAGGTTTTAAGGAGTGATCACTAATGATCGAAGGTCGAGCCTTCCAAATTCTCTAAGCGAGTGCGTGTTCGTTTAGTATCTCAACATGGAGTAGCGAGAACGTAATGTCACTGTGGTAAGGGAGTGATGGTTTGATCTAAGCCAATGGTAGAAATTGGACGTATCATTAATCAACAATCATGTGTCGGTACAAAAGCTAGTGTAAAGATTTCGCGTATATAAGAAGACTATCCCATCAGTGAGGGCATCCATTCGCTAGGTTGGGTTTACAAAGGAGTACATCAAGTAGGAGAAGTATTAACCACCCAACAAGGTAATGGGGGGGGGGGGGGTAATCTTGTGATCGTTGGAAGTCATGGTATGGTTGGTAGCATCTCGTTAAATCAGTTGCCAATCGAAGAAACAGGGAATTAATGAGGTTCATGCGAAGAATCGAGCGAAAACAGAGGTCCATCAATAACAGAAGAATTCAACCAAGTAATCTGTTGCTTAGAAGCAATTCTAGTAGTGAGGTGTGGCGGCACGACACAAATTGGGGAGTTCGTTGCATCACGGTCACGGAAGTGCATCACTCGTTCAAAACAGAATTTGGTTGGTAGGGTTGCGAGTTGCAAAACGACAAACGCGTGTAACTGTGGCTGCTTCGTTTCTGGTAACGACGACCGGTGGAGATGATAAGGTTCGTCAACAGAGATGCGTGGATATAGTTCTCCTAATCCCGAGTTCGTTTGAGCCAGGTCTGGTCTTCATGAACGTTGACGTGCAAACCGAATGTACGGAGGGTCAGATAGTGACGTCATGTCGAGATAAGCGTGTAAATAGATAGAATGCATAAACAGTTGTCGTAGCGGGGTGACGAGAAATCAGAAAAGAATTTGACCACCACTTGTCAAATTTCAATTAAACAATTGCATGTCATAAAGAACGCAGTAGGGCTAATAGACAGCATGCTAGTACCCTAAATAAACACGCAATAAACACCACTCCAGACAAAATTAATCAAGCAAGTAAGAAGTATAAACTTAAATCATACCACCTAGTGTGTTGAGCCTTGCACGTGGAGCGAAGCGTCGTTGTGGATCGTTGAGCACTGTACAGGTTATAGTCTGGTTTTAACAAAAACTTTTTCCTTTATTAAAACCAAGTTCACTATAACCAATGGCTCTGATACCAATCTGTCACACCCCCAAAAATCCACACGCGGAGTATCACCGCTTGGAGGCGTGACATGACCAGGATCAAGCCACCAATCATATTGAACATAACAAGCAATAAGTAAAATCCAACCACACAATATGAAAGGTGTTTCAAACCAAAAACGTAGTTAAGTGTTTAGCGGAAGCAAAATTGTAAAACCCAATGTAAGTATTAAGTACGAAATAAAGTAATGTTTTTAGCATGACACACACTGCCATGTCCCACAACGACCGCGCCTCCCTGTGCAAGCTCCATAAGTACCTAACGACCTGCAAGGCATGTAACAACGAATCAACAACAAAGTTGAGCGAGTTCACAGTTGGTTGTTCAGTTAATAAGTTCGTATCAGACATCATAAGTTCGTTTCATCACCATGTATTACCCATTATCCTTGATTCCCAACCTTTACAATATGTAGTGGGGGCTTCCCATTTTGTATGTACTAGACTAGGCGTTTCCATAAGTGTCCTTCCCAATCCGAGGACAGTGGTAAATATGAGTTTACGTAGGTTTTACGTAAGTGCCCTTCCCAATCCGAGGACAGTAGTAGGTGTGAATTTACGTAGGTTTTACGTAAGTGCCCTTCCCAATCCGAGGACAGTAGTAGGTATGAGTTTACGTAGGTTTTACGTAAGTGCCCTTCCCAATCCGAGGACAGTAGTAGGTGTGAGTTTACGTAGGTTTTACATAAGTGCCCTTCCCAACCCGAGGACAGTAGTAAGTAGTCTAGTAGTGTTGATAGTATAAGTAGTTATTCAATCCCATTCCCAACCACCGGGAATCCCATGCCTTAGTAAGGGTGTGAACTCACCTCGGTTGCTCGGTTTGGCTCTCAACAATAGTTAACTATCAAGGTCGGTCAATCACGTCCTAGTATGATTACCACTTAGTTTATTAGTGACTTCAAAACAGAGCACAAAGTTCCTACACGTATCTATCACATAACATGCATCACTTTAACGGTTCATGCCCATATAAACTTCCCATCTATTCCCCACTCATAAACAAACATACGACATTTCACATAACACTTTTATTGACATATAACATGTTATATCATTCTCGGATAACCTACCCGCCATTTAGACACGCAAATCACTACTTATGTCGTTTCAGCCTTACTTTAAAACTGGGCTGTTTTCGGGGATTTTAATAAAATAGTTAACTCGTTTAAAAAATTCCCAACTTTTTACAGAAGGTCTTAAACGATCCAAATATTGTTGTGTTAAAATCTCGGGATCCAATTCATTACCAATATTTTATAAAATTTCATTTTCTGAACTGAACTCAGATTTATCTTTTTCTGACTGCAGTCCACGGAATAATTTATTTAAAATTCATTGAGAGTCCGTTTACGAAATTCCAGTGGGATAATTACAAATACATCAGTTTTCATCTACTGTATAAATTTCATGAGCTGATTCATCATAGATTTCTAGTTATGACCAAAAATATAACACCTATTTTCAGCAGCAAAAATGCAGCTCGAGCTGCTGTTACAAAATGACCCTTTAAAAATAGTAAACAAAGTCCAAAAATTATGATTCTAGTGCCATTAGAACCGTATTTCATAATACATAAATCTAGAGTTCAGAAAACACATTTTATGCTTTATGAAGGTCTGGTTACAGCCAACTGAAGTTGGCTGTAATCACCAAACAACTTTCTGTTTTTCAGCTTTTACATTCTAATGCGAGTTATATTGGTTCCGTTAACATGCATAATGATCAACAACATTTCTAGTACTCAATATTAACAAGTAAATCAGCAATATATCCAAAAAACTTCATACTAACATTTTTACATCATGTTTCATCTTCTTGTTTAAACCCTTTTTTAGTGTTCTTGTAGATTTAACATATTACATCTTTTAATCATGGAACAAGATGAACAAAGGTGATATAAGGAACTTACTACTAGCTTAAAGCTAGGGTAGGATCTTGTGATGAAGATGTAGAGAGAAGATGATGAGAAAGACTAGAAACAAGCTCCTTTGAAAGTCCTTCAACTTGCACCCTCCATGGATGAACTTCAAGCTTTGAATGGAACTTGTAATTGGAGGAGATGAAGATGTTGAGGGGTGGAGGTGGGTTCGGTTATGGGGGTGACCGAAATAGAGAGAGAGAGAGTAGTGAGGAGAGAGAGTGAAAGATTGACAATGATCTTGTAAGAGGGTTGGCCATACATATGAGAGATTCTCTAATTATTTTGTTCATACTTGCAAGCAACAATCAAAGAAGGTCTAAACAAAATATATAGGGGAAATCATGGTGATCTTTGTGGGGTCCACCTAGGACCGAAAATCAGGTTGGGGGAGGGGCTTGTTTGCAATTTTTCAACTAAATTGTAATTGTTAGTTTGTTTGTAAGTAATGTGATGATACATGCTTGTTATTGGGTTTTTAGTGGGTGTCATGGTGAACGGGGATCAAGACTAGCCAAAAAAAATAACACAATGTATTTGGCAAATATTTGGTGTCCCGGGTAGTGTCCGGTTGTTCGGTCGGATACTGTTCCGTTAAGTTGTTTAATTGTTCCGTAAGGCGTCTTATATATATATATATATATATATATATATATATATATATATATATATATATATATTGTAACACAATTAATTCCTAACACATAGGAAAATATTCAGGGCCATTTAGTCAAGTTTTCTGCACAAGCCTAGTATGTTAACAAACACATGTAAGTATGACACAGTCACCAAGCACTTTAATTATCGTTAAATAATCGTACGGATACATGAAATTTTGAGGGTTGTTACATATGAGGATTTGGATAACGAAAATCGGATTACATAATAAAAGAGAACACCTAAACACATTATCGCATTAATCGTTTATCTTGACCTTTAATTTGTTATCTTTGGACACGGGTATTTAAAGCATACTAGGAATCCAATCCGTGGATTTCATTTGGCACTTTAAATATTATCAAGAATCTAACTATGAAGATAGGAAGATCATAATAGGAATTTGGTTTGCCCTTATTGAGTTGTAATGTACATATTAAGGTGTACAAGGAATCCAATCAGGGCTCCGATTTGGGCGATAATCACCCACAAGGATTCTTAAAATAGAGCAACCCATCGCCCTTCCGTTTCGAGTTTAAGCTTGTGTTGAAGTAGTAGCTCATATTACAATAAGCCTTCGTTTACACAAAATCGTTGTTCTTGAAGGACACGAGATTGAATATCAGATAGAGTTGAATGAAGCTTGACTCGTTCCTTTCGACTAAGCGCATCGGCTACGACATCCACCTTACCAGGATGGTAGCGGATCTCGCAATCATAATCGTTTAAGAGTTCACCCCAACGTCGTTGCCTCATGTTTAGCTCCTTCTGATTGAGAATATGCTGGAGACTTTTGTGGTCTGTGAAAACCACACACTTCGTTCCATAGAGATAGTGTCTCCAGATTTCAAGCGCAAAAACCACAGCTCCTAACTCAAGATCATGAGTCGTATAGTTCTTCTCGTGAGTTTTCAGCTGTCTAGACGCATAAGCTATGACTTTACCTCGTTGCATAAGAACGCAACCAAGTCCTAGATTCGATGCGTCACAATAGACAACAAAATCATCGTCTCCCTCAGGTAGAGATAAAACAGGAGCATCACAGAGCTTTCGTTTCAGCGTTTGGAAGGCTTCTTCATGCTTAGGTCCCCACTCAAAAGGCTTATTTTTCTGAGTCAAAGCAGTGAGTGGAACCGCAATCTTTGAGAAATTAGAAATGAATCGACGATAATAACCAGCAAGACCAAGAAAAGAACGAACTTCTGTAGGTGTCGTCGGTGTATTCCAATCCTTAATTGCAACAATCTTGGATGGATCTACATGAATACCCTGTTCATTGACAATATGACCCAAGAACTGAACTTCTTTAAGCCAGAATTCACACTTGGAGAATTTAGCAAAAAGTTGTTCCTTCTTCAGAAGTTCCAAGGTCAAACGAAGGTGTTACTCGTGATCGGCTCGAGACTTTGAATAAATAAGAATATCGTCGATGAACACAATGATGAACTTATCTAAATAAGGTTTACAAACCCTATTCATTAAGTCCATGAAGATAGCTGGGGCATTTGTCAAACCAAAAGGCATGACAGTGAACTCGTAGTGCCCATATCTTGTACGGAAAGCAGTTTTGGGGATATCTTCTTCGAACACGCGAAGTTGATGATACCCAGATCGTAGGTCGATCTTGGAAAAGTATGCAACACCTTGCAGCTGGTTGAAAAGATCATCAATTCTAGGTAGGGGATATCGATTCTTGATGGTAAGCTTATTAAGCTCACGATAGTCGATACACATTCGAAAAGATCCATCTTTCTTCTTCACAAAGAGGACAGGAGCTCCCCAAGGTGAAAAGCTCGGACGGATGAATCCTTTATCTGACAATTCTTGTTTTGACAATTCTTGCATCTCCGACGGTGCAAGACGATAAGGTGCTTTTGCAATCGGGTTGGTATTGGGTACAAGGTCAATATGAAACTCGACTTGACGAACTGGAGGCAAACCAGGCAGTTCATCGGGAAATACCTCTGGATAATCCCGAACAATCGGAATATCCTGAATACTTTTGCTCTTTCCTTTCTCCTTGGTGACATGTGCCAGGAAAGCCACATATCCTTTTCGCAAATAACTTTGGGCCTTTGTACATGACATAAGCTTCAAACCACCAGATGGCTTCTCTCCACGAACTTCCAGAATATCGCCAGACGGAAGAGGAATACGTACAATCTTATCGAAACAAACCACCTCAGCATGATGTTTGGTTAACCAATCCATCCTTATGATAATGTCGAAACTCCCAAGTTGCATCGGTGTGAGGTCAAAAGGAAAAAAGGTGATTATCAAAGTTAAATTGACAGTCGCAAATAACATAATTGAGTACAAAAAGTAACTTTGATAGATAAGGGTTTCCTTAGTTATCTAACCAAGGAATTAAAGTGATTACTCAGATTGCCAATTTCGTTTCTTAGAATGAAACGAGCACTTAGCATCTTCGAGGAAATCATGAGCGATCATATGAACAAGAGAACTACAAATACGGTTCTTTTGGTGTAGGTATCATAGGGTATGCCATACACACATGCAACTATATTTGTACATCGGAATTGCAAATAAAGATTTATTTATAAACAAAAATCGATTGTTTCCGAGTTCAAAGGAAAACACTAGAAACATAAACATAAGATTCGGATTATTCAAAGCAGTAGCTTTTTCTAATCGGCCAAATGCTCATGCATGGGTCGGATTTGCATTGACAAACTTTGGGCATTTGTTCCTGAAATGACCCATTTCGCCACAGTTGTAGCAAGTACCAGGCGGAAAACGAGCTCGTGCTGGATTTGCTTGAACAACAGTAGGATCTGCAACAGTTTTATTTTGGATCGCATAACGACATGTTTTGACCAAATGTCCCCATCGTCTACAGTGGGTACATTTGAAACATGGTGTTTGATCTGGATGATGACCATTGCATTGATTGCACAAGGGAGCAGTTCCCAAGTACGGCTTCTTGGCTGGTTGTGCTGCCACATGGCTAGGTTTTGCTTGATTTGGTGTAACGGCTACGGGATTCTTTGGAGCTTTACGCTTCTTTGACTTTTTCGGAGGCTCGGCTTCTGCTTTCTTTGATGCTTCTTGGGTGGCTTCGTTATTGAGACGAGACATGGCGACAGCTAATTCAACAGTCTTCAGGATAACTTCGCCTATTTGCTGGGCAAATTTGGCAGTTTGCTCGGACATTTGAATGTCGTTGCGGTGAAGAGACATTCTAGAGGAGATGAAAGATATAGGAGAAAACGAGTGAAATGTTATCGGATAACAGAACAACAACACATAGAAATTGCGATCATTTGTTTGTTACTTAAGGCAAACAAATGTGACGGTGTTTAATCAAAGTAAACGGGTCACATTAATGCATCACCGAAGACATGCTTGCCTATAAGTGAACACTCACCCCAAGAGTTCCAAGGTAAGAGTGACTGGTCCGATACTGCGGATTTGTACGAACACTATAGCCTTAGACAGAAAACTCAGGGTACAGGCAATCACCAATATTTTATAAAAATTCATTTTCCGGACTGAAATCAGATTTATCTTTTTCTGACTGCAGTCCACGGAATAATTTATTTAAAATTCATCGAGAGTCCGATTTACGAAATTCTAGTGAGAGAATTACAAATACATCGGTGGTCATCTACAGTACAAATTTCATGATCTAACTCTACACAGAATTCAAGTTATGACGGAAAACAGAATGCATATTTTCAGCAGCAAAAATGCAGCTCTAGCTGCTGTTACAAAATGACACTTTAAAAATAGTAAACAACCTCGAAAAATTACGATTCCAGTGCCATTTGATCAGTTTTTCAAAAATACACAATTTAGGCTTCAGAAAATCAGATTTTCGAGTTATTAAGGTCTGTTTACAGCCTGTTGAAGTCGGCTGGAAATGTTCATCAGCATGTTATTTTATGGTTTAAATGTTACTAAATCGTATTAACAAGTGTCCTAACAACGGGTTTATCAAGAAATCAACGATCAATCATCATGCATGTTTTTAACCAACCCTAAACCCACAAGATTCCATCTTCAAGTTTCATTCTTAAGTAAACTTTTATGTAAGATTTTATGTAGAGTTCCATGTTCATCTTTTTAGTGTTTCTTGTTCTTGTAATCAAACTACATATCATATCTATGAATAAGATGAAACAAGGTATAAGAAACTTACTACTAGCACAAGGCTAGGGATGATCCTCTAGTATAAAGATGAAGAAACAAGCAAGAACAAGGCTCCTTTGAAACTCTTCAACTTGCAACCTCCATGGAAGCTTGAATGGAGCTTGTTTATGAAAGAGATGAAGATGAATGATGAAGATGGTGGGATGTGGTTTCGGTTGTGGTGGAACCGAAAAGAGAGAGAGAGTAGAGATGGAAGAGTGTAAATCTTGTGAATGATTTGAAATCTAAGCAACCATACTACTTATAAGATTTCCTTCCATATTATGTTCATATTTACAAGCAAAATCAAATAAATTAATGAGTTAAAATCTAAACAAATATATGAAGTATGGAGGAGATTGAGTGTGTAATCTCTTGGAAGATTATAAAATATATATAAGAAGATATGGAAAGATTTAGTGAAGATTTCATGTACATACAATCTAGCCAAGATCTAAAAAAATATATTGGTGATCTTGTAAAAATATATGGTGGGTCCCTCATGGATATGACCGAAATTTGGAAGGGGGGTGAAGTGTAATTTTGATGGTAAATAAGATAGAAGTAGGTCTTTAACTGGATACCGGGTATTTTATCTAGCGTTTAAATCTCGGTTTATGGCGTTCTAAATTATTTTTATTATTCTATAAGAATAATCTGGCCAAAATATTACTAAAATAAATTTCAGTTGCCGAGACTGGCTGCGTTGTCTGCGTTTTGCAGTAGAAGCACCGTGTCGCGCAGAAACACACGGTACGCGCTTAAACTTGAAAAATAACGTTTTTAGGCGTTTTAATTTATTTTTCAACATGGACCTGATTAAAATAAAATTTTAATCCTAGCAGAATATTTTTGGGATTTAAATATTATCCGGGCGGTCACCAACGTTCGTTTCGCAGTTTTGTCGTAATTAGTTCTTTTAGTTTAAATAAACGTGTTTTCGCCATACCGAATCCTTCAAAACTTATTTCTAAGTTATGTAAAGGATATTTAGGGTATGTTTGGCTTATGTCACAGTTTCGGAGTGTACGTTGCGTTAAACTGATTGCGTTTACGCACCAGTTTGCGTATAACCTTCCAGAAAGTGATTTAAAGCTTGAAATCGGAAACGGATTAAAATGTAAAATCATCAAACATAATAACACATATAATAACACCAAAGCACATTGTTTTATTGATAACCAACATTGTTTTACATTATACGGTGCTTACAGAACACAGTTGTCACAGTTGGCCACTCGATCGGTGGTCTCCGGCGTATTGCGTTTCGATGTTTCATTTTGCTCATCAAGCTTTGCGATAATTTGGTTACACATTTTCATACCCAAATTCATATATTTATTATAATTAGTCACAAAGGGTCGTATAAATATCCACATTTCAAGTCTGGGTTGCAATAATCGAGTTGCGCGTTTTGAATATGCGTTGCATTGCGACACATCACAGCTATTGAGGAAGGTAGAATAGGTCCTCACTCAACGTCATCGTGAGTGTTAGTACGTGAGATGTGATGTGTTATTGCGATAAAGTATGCGTAATATGCGAAAATACTGCGAAGTAGCGATGTATGCGATATAGCTACATTATGATTCAAATCTCTGGTGCTAGGCGTAATGAGTATAACGATTAGTAACAACGCACGAACATGTGGGTTGTTACAGTATCCCCTGCTTTAGGAAATTTCGTCCCGAAATTAATCCATGAGAAGGGTTGCGAGGATCGATGCAAGTGGGAGTAGCGATTGAAAGCGTCAAAATAAACGAGCGATCGATTGAAATTCGACGAGCAAGTGCGTTGCGAAGACTGGGCGAAAGGCGGCGAGTAAGTCGACTCGTATACTAACGATAGCAACACACAAAAAGCGATCCAAAAGTGTTTTGATTTCTCGAAATGTTGATTAATTCGAAAAGGTTTGAAGAAACTTGTTTATGCAAAATCTTCCCACAGTGTGGCGTTAAACTGTTTCGATGTTCACGCCAGCGCTATGAGTGGGGTTTTATTAGGTTACTAAAAGATTTTAGGGTGTTTAAAACTTGTTTCACGAAATCTTCTCGTCACGCGGCAGTAACTTGAGTTGATTGTCACACCATTGTTACAAGATAATCTTGTTTTGTACAAAGGTTTTGATCAAATTTTAGAAAAAGTTTTGTAGGAAAAGGGTCGGTTTAAAATTTGGGTAAACAAAGCTTTTTAATAATACCAAAAATTTAATTTTTAAGGTCAGCCCCGCATGGCACTTTCCCACGAAAGTTCGACAATATGGTTAAAACGCTTATATATAGGAAGTACCAGCGGCGTCTCCACCATGTTTTAACCATATGGCTTCCGTCTCGTGAGGCACTGTCATACGTGTCAACATAGTGCAGACAGATTTGCGATGACTCGATCCAAACAAGAAAGGGTTGAATCAAGTCTTAAAAGGCGAACTGAGTGATGAAGTCGTTTTCGAACTCAGTTTAGCGACACGAGCGAGTGCGTTAAACGATAAGCGGTACGCGAAAATTTGATAGCACAACATCAACTTAATAAGCGAAGATAGCGGCGATAAGCGATAAGCGACAAGCGGCGAGCGATAGCGATAACCGTCCAGCGATAGGCGACGATCGATGCGTTACAAGCGATGGGAATATGCGACTTGATTAGATTAAACGACACCACAAGTTTTAACTGACATTAAGCCCCACATGGCCTTTTTTCCACGAAAATCTGCTGATATGGCTAAAACACTTATATATAGGAAGTACCAGCGGCGTATCCACCATGCTTTAACCCTATCAGTTTCGTTTCGTGAAGCGAGGTCATGTGTGCTAACATATCACAGATAACACAAATAACGGTAAGCGATAGCGATGGCGATTAAGCGATACATGATGAGCGATGGGGCAATACACAAGCGATATAGCGATACACAAGCGATAGAGCGATACCCACGATATGCGATAGCGCGATGCACATAATAAGTGATTGAGATTGCGATATAGATTCTTAGCGATAATGCGATTGCGAGCGTGTTTGACTTACAAGAAGTCTAGCGATTACACGCTTTGAGTTGCGATTCAGATTGTTACGCCTCGCGATGTAGTGTAGTGTGTCGAAAATAGATTTAATAGTATACTTGGTCTAATAACGTTCGACTTGTATGGCACTTTCTTCACAAGTCATTGGTTGGCATGGTGAAGCACTTATATATAGGAAGTACCAGCGGCGTATCCACCATGCTTCCACCACACTCCTTTGTCCCGTGAATAGGTTTCACACAATGTCGACATGGTCAAGACGCTTATATACAGGAAGTACCAGCGGCGTATCCACCACGCTTAACCATGCTTTTAACGTTATGGCATTATTGAAACTTATTACGATCCCCGTACACTGACCAACATAAGCCCGTGTGCACCCGTGATTAAGTTGTCCCTTGCAAGTTTATCGCAACTCGCTTCAAGAATGCATAGTAGGGGAAAACACATTATATAGTACATAGTGCTAGTATATAGTCCGTGTGCGAGTGCGAGAGAGTGAGAGATAAATAGAATCCACATTGTGTCGAGAAATAGAACAAGTTCAATATGCAAAAGAAATTAACGGCGAAAAATCGTATCATTACAACAACATTTGAAGCATAACTAATGTTGCTGTGGAGGACTTCTACGGAGACTGCGATTGTTGCTGGAATTCCTCAAGTCTGCGGCCCCGTGCGGCAGTGCTGGGTAAGATGACCATACCAGTTGCAATTTGCGCAAAAGCGAAAGTTAGCTTCTGGCGGGTGATGATACGTACACATGATACACAGGGGATGAATTCCGTTGTAGTCACGCTTCGAGGGAACTAGAATTGCTTGGAGGGGTTCTGGTTGCGACAGTTCAGTTGTTGAAGAGTTTGGGCTCATGGTCTTTCGTTTGCGGCTGGACTGAGCTTCCTGAGGCGGTGCGTTGGCGTCCGAGGGTTCGTCCGAGGACTCACCTGAAGAATCGTCGATAGAATCGTCGGAGGAATCGTCAGAAGAATCGATGACGATTTCTTGATGAGCTTGTTTGACAGGATTCTTGGAGAAAAATCCGTCCAAGACTCGTTTGTCGTTGATTTCTGCGGCCAAGCGATAGGTTTCTTCAATGGTAGCGGGTCTTGCAGCTTCGACAAAATCGCCAACACATTCAGGCAAGCCGCGAATGTACTTCGTGATGTCTTTTTCTGAAGTGTTGACTTGACTTGGGCAGATTATGCTAAGCTGTTTAAACCTTGCGGTGTAGCCAGCATTGTCACCTTCGACTTGCTTGATTTCCCAAAATTCGTCTTCTAGTTTCTGGACTTCGTGGGGAGGGGCAGTACTCCTTCTTCATGAGCTCTTTCAGCTCATCCCAAGAGAGGGCATAAGCTGCGGAGATCCCACGTTTGTTACGTTCGGTTGTCCACCAGTCAAGTGCTCGCGATTGAAATATTCAGGTGGCGCATGTAGTACGAAAACCATCGGGACACCCACTCTGACGAAGGGTAACTTCGATAGAATCGAACCACTGAAGTAGTTGGGACACACCTCCTTCACCCGTGAACTCCATCGGGTCGCAGGCTTTGAAGTGTTTGTAGAGGAAACCAGATTGCGACGCTTTTGTCTTAGAGTCTTCCGGGGTTCGAGAGTTGCTGAGAGAGTGCACTTGGGAGACAATTTAAGGAAAGACCTTGGCCACTTCCTTGGCCACAAGTGAGGCAATCCTCTTCTCGGCGCTTCGTTTGGCTCTTCTCCTAGCTGTTTGTCTCGACGTAAAGTCGTTGGAAGACATCTAGACAGAGAGAGATTTGGAGTGAGATTCGATCATAATGATTTTTGAGTTTTGCGATGCGATTGAGCGCGATCAAAACTTGTAGCGAGTAATATAATAGATTTCACGTAGGAGCCACATGGGAGACACGAGATTCCTAAGTTTCACACAATTGATTCGTTTTGCACATGTAAATAGTTGTAGCTTATACTTGTACACATACATGTCGGTATAGAATGCGTGAGGACGCGTTGAAGGGAGAAAGCGAGGGTGATTAATTAGAAATTAGTTTTGTTGCGAACATTCGTTTTTTGTTTTAGATTGCGATGGCCGTGCGAGTTGTGCGTTTGCAAAAGCAGGGAGCAAAAATCGGTAAATCGAGAAATCGATAAAGCGTAAAGTTTTAAATTGTAAACACATAAGCGTAAATAGGTTCCATAAAGCATAAAATCGGTGAATTGTAAGATAGAAAAATAGATAGAGTGCCTCGGGTGTTTAGGCGTCGACTGCCCAAGGTAGCCCAACTATACCCAACAAGTTCGGGCACGCGCGTTATCCTAGAAGACTTATGCTTCCACTGGGATGCAGCTCATGGCATTCATCTTCCTAGTCATCGCGTGGCTCGAGTCATCGTTATAGCCGAGTCCTTGGTGAGAGCTTTTGAAAAATATTTTATAGAGAGTGGAACGGTTTATTAAGATACGGGTTTCACCCCTGACTTAATAACTTCGCTCCAAGCTGTGGTTGTGCTCTTCGAATAAATTCGGGAGTTCCACTAGATTTTGAAATGGAGACTTTCGTTGAGTTATGGATGTCACTCCTAGCTCGACGAAAAGTTCTCGTGCTAAAAAAATGCGCCGAGTGAGCGATCTTGTCGAGAGCTCTTGGTTCTCACGCCTGATCTCGACTGAACCACTCGGTTATGTTATGCGAGTATTTTCGAAAATGTGTGTATTGTGTTAGCCTTAGGAAAGGCTAAGTAACATTCCAGCCTTAGGAAAGGCTCTTCGCGTGAAATTGTAGTATGCGGTGTTAACTCGAAGTAGTAGCTTTTAGCGAATTCGAACGAGCGTATCAAGTAGGCCCGTGCAATTCCTACTAGGTTCGCATGAGTCGGCCTGTTGGTACTTAGACTATAAACTAGGTCGTTTCTAAGACGTTGACCCGGACTAGGTCAAGTCTGGCCTAATTCCCTATAGTTATGGCTCTGATACCAATCTGTCACACCCCAACCGATGGCGGAATCATCGGGGCGCGGCACTAGGCGAATCAGATTGCTCAAGAGAATCCATAACAACTAAATTGCGACAGTATTTAATACGTTCATTATCCCATACTAATAAACAATACATTCACATAAGTTATCATAGATTTCTTGTCCTCTCGAACAATACAATCCGACAACATAGATTTTAGGTGAGTTTCTAGACTTCCTAGCTTGATTTGATGTAGACTGCGACTAAACCTGCAACATACGTTAAAACAACGTCAATACAAAAGTATTGGCGAGTATACAAGTTTTGATAGAGTAGCGTAAATAGTTAAAAGTGTTGCGAATTACCAAATACATAAACGAGATACCTTAACATACATGCATACAAGACAGATACTACCAGCTAAGTCACTCGAGCTGCGATTGCTATTCATCCTAACTAGACCCCGTCGGGTGCTATAGTACTATACTAGTTAAGGCGGGACCTCGCGAGTATGAGTCCTAACACATATGTAACTAGCATCACGTGTAAATATGCATAACAGTTATTCGCAAGTGATTAATAGTTTGATGGAATAATTCGTTTTGATAAATTTGATTTAATAGGAACGTATGTTACACCCAAAATGCGATAAAAAGGGGTCGAGTATACTCACACTAGGTGTTCAACAAGTAAACACAACTTGGTTGGATTGATGGGAGCGCGTCTGAGAATAGCTTGATTACAGATTGATAGTGTAAGCGATGAACAGTGCGTAAAACGGTGCAAGGTGTCAGTGGATCGGACGGTAATCCGATCGGATGGCAATCCGATCGGATGGCCAGTCGATCGGGTGACAATCCGTTCGGATGGTCATCCGATCGGGTGACCATTCGATTGGTTTGTTACCTCGTTTGGGATGGATGTGTTTGTGTATGATGGCTTGTATTTTGAAGTTTCCGTTGTAGCATTTTGAAAACATAGAAGTATCTCTACCCTTCAGGTCGGTCAATCGGACGACGGTCCAATCGGGCGGCAATCCGATTGGTAGGACACTTTAGTGAGAACAAGTTCACAGCCGTTTGTCACTCGATCGGATTGCAATCCGATCGGGTGACAACCCGTACTGAACATGTTGAAAATTGTTTAAGTCCCAAACGTCACACGATCGGACGGTCACTCGATCGGATGGCAATCCGATCGGGTGGTAATCCGTTTCAACGTTCAGATCCTTTGAATAGTTTGAGAAATAGTTTAAGTATGGAACCAAGTGCAGCCCGATCGGACGGCCGGTCGATCGGGTGGCAATCCGATCGGGTGGTAACCCGATCAGACGACAATCTGTTCCGACGGTCTGATCGTCCTAACCCTTGTTTCCGTTTAAAGTGTTGTAGCTTTAATGAAACGTTTCGATATCTTGCTTGAACAACAGGACCCTTATCTCGTCCCAAGTGACCCGACCGAACAGGAATCACCCTAGTCCGAACAGTTCACGGTTCGAGTCGGTTGTTCATGTTCAAACCCGAAATCAACATCTCTTCCAGATAGAATTCAGATCTGGAACTAATGCATCACTAAGAATGAGTAGAAGATCAGATCAAGCTCCGATTCCATCAGGTTTGAGTGCATTGAGTGTAAAAGAGTTGAAAGAAAGTTGGAAAACCATCTTTCAATCCTTTTTACCATGAATATGTTCTGATCTACGAAAGATCTTTGTTTATTTATTTGGAAATCGTTCAGATATAAATTGTTCTTGGTGGATTGAAGCCAGAACATGAAGTTCATAAGAACACCATGATGACATCATCCTAGAACACCTTGAATCTTAGTGATTTCACGGTTAAAAGTTAATATTCAAAAGATAGAAAGTTGGAGGAGTGACTAGGTCAAGAAAGTACAAGGTTTAGGTTGAGAACTTACAAGAATCGTGAGAGATCAAGAGAAAATAGCCCCAAAGCGTGCTGGTCGAGTGAGAGCTGTCACATCACTTGAACAGTGATGTGACAAGGGCTATTTATAGGTGAAGAGGAGGAAAGGTGGTGAAGTGCAACGGATCGGGTGGCAATCCGATCGAACGGCTGTCCGATCGGGTGGCAATCCGATCGGGTGGCAATCCGATCGGTTGGCCACTCGATCGATTAGCTACTCGATCGGTGGTCTCCGGCGAATTGCGTTTCGATGTTTCGTTTTGCTAATCAAGCTTTGCGATAGTTTGGTTACACGTTTTCATACCCACATTCATATATTTATTATAATTAGTCACAAAGGGTCGTATAAATATCCACATTTCAAGTCTGTGTTGCAATAATCGAGGTGCGGGTTTTGAATATGCGTTGCGTTGCGACACATCACGGCTATTGAGGAGGGTAGAATAGGTCCTCACTCAACGTCTTCGTGAGTGTTAGTACGTGCGATGTGATGTGTTATTGCGATAAAGTATGCGTAATATGCGAAAATACTGCGAAGTAGCGATGTATGCGATATAGCTACATTATGATCCGAATCTCTGGTGCTAGGCGTAACGAGTATAACGAGTAGTAACAACGCACGAACGTGTGGGTTGTTACAGTCGGATTCAATGAGTTCATAAATAATTATTTGTAGGTGTTCAAAATAATGCTTTTCATTTGTGTTTGTCATTCTAAAAAAATTAAAAAAATGGAATTAAATAAAGTTTGCATTTCTATTTCTATTTCCATTTCCATTTCCATTTCCATTTCCATTTCCATTTCTAACTCAAGTACTATTAACTTATATTTACCCAATATTAATTTACTAGTTTAAGAACCCGTGAATTTCACGACTTGCTAAAAGAAAATATCTTCATTATCATATTGACATAAACATTGTATAAAAACACAAACGAATATATTAGAGTACAACGACATATTGGAATTCATGAATATGCAATGATCACAACTCGTTGAAAATCTCTTTATAAACCACATTAGTTGTTTTATCTGTAGGTTTGCCGTTGTTGTCAAGTATTAGTAGTTTGACTTCCTCTCATGTTTTTTCTCTTGATAAAGCAACATACAATTGACTATGAGAGAAAACAGATTGTTTTAAGTACAAACCAACTTTAGAAAGTGACTACCCTTGACTTTTGTTTATTGTCATTACACGGGTTACCCAAAGTAAATTATATAATATTTAAGAATGTTAACATAAAACTTGAAATGAAATAAGACTTTTGTTCTATTCTTATCATTCCCCGCCAATATCCCTGAAAAGTGCCTTCACCACATGAAGATCTGTAGACAAAAGAACCATTCATCACCGCACGAAGACCTGTAGACAAAAGCATCATTTCTAATTAAAAACTATTTAAAGAATTGAAGCTTAGACCTAAGAGATTCACATATCATATTAAAAGTAATTGTTCTTATTTCTTAGGCCCTAGCAAAAAACAAACAAAAATACTATTAAAACTTAGGGTCATACGGACAATAATGTAAGACTTAAATGGTTGTGAAAGTCTTACATATTTATTAAATTTGATATAAATATGTTTTTTTGGCTTCTTTCATATGTGTTTTTAGCAAAATCATATTTTTCAATGACCAAATCAACCAATCATATGTGATTGTAGTAAAACCATATTTTTCAATGACCAAATCAACCAAATAGTTTATTAATAAAATCAATCAGTTATGGAAGTCTAAAAACATAAAAATCAATTATAGGTTCTGTTTTAGCCTATAACCATTGATTGAAGACAAAATTGCACAAATCAATCTTTATGTTATAATTAAACTGCACTTCATACATATCATTATGAAATCCGCAAAACTCAACATTTATGTTTATGGTTTGTTACATTTATGTTTATGGTTTGTTAAATTTTATAACCTTTACAACTAACGTTGTCCAAAAACTCTGTTAAGTTACCTTACATGCTTTGCATGTGAGGGTATTATGGTCTTTTTATAAGAATTTTATAACATAAAGGTTGATTTGTGTAATTTTGTCTTATTATAATTATTATATTATTATTATTTAAACGCTTTATAAGAAATGAACTCCTATTATTATTATTATTATTATTATTATTATTATTATTATTATAAGAGTTAATATTAATGACCAGTGTTTATAAACTAAATTTATAAATGTTTTTAAATATTAGCTCATAATGACTTCATTAACGATAAATTAACAATAAACAAAATGAAACTTATATTGACATCGGTGTTAAAAATTTGAAGGAAAAAGAAATAAATAATATATGAAATCTCACAAAAAGAAAAATGTAGAACTTTTTTAGACAACTAAAGTTAACGTTTCATTTAATTTGATTAAATTACATAATATATTTATTTAACTATAAAAATATATATACCTACTTTGTTCATAACTACATTATAACGACTTAGATTGAAAAGAAACTAAAATTGCATTTAATACTTTCGGGATACTTTTTGAAAATTTCTGAAAAAATAACTAAATTAATAAATACAGAATAAGTATATATTTTTTTTAATTTTCAAAGAATCCTTGTAAACTTAATACATCATAATTAATCTAGTAATTAAGTTATCTAAGTATAGATCGATGGTAACAAACTATACAAATAAAATTGATTAAATAATGGGTTAAAAGTAAAAAGTCACAATATGTGAATCAAGGTCGTGTCAAATTAGTTGGATGGTGTTTGGTTCTATCTTTTTTAATATTTTCAATGTAACAATTATTTGAAATGAACAACTACGTGAGTGTAAACACGTCTTTACTATTATTTATTGTTGGTGAGGATTGTTTTTTTGACAAAAACTACGTGAGTGTAAACATGTCTTTACTATTAATTATTGTTAGAGAGATTTTTTTTTTTTAAATTAGATAGAACCAGCGAGTCAGGCTGAAAAATAATTATATGGTCAATTTGGCTAGGATATTACGTGCCATTAAAAGGTAGGCAAATATTATATGCGTTTATATAATATAATAATAATAGTTAATAATAAACTAATAATATATAATAATACGACAAAATTCCAAAAATCAACCTTTATATTATAAAAGGGTCATGAAAAGACCATAATACCCTCACATAAAAAGCATGTGAGGTAACTTAACTGAGTTTTTGGACGACATTAGTTGTAAAGGTTATAGAATGTAACAAAACATGAACATAAAGGTTGGTTTGACAGATTTCATTGTGAAAGGTATGAAGTGCAGTTTAGATATAATATAAAGGTTGATTTGTGCAATTTTGTCTTGATTAAATCAAGTCTCAACAATAATTATTTAGGGTTCAACTACATACATTTACATAAACTAGTAGGGTGCCCGCGCGATGCGGCGGGGGCGACACTTTGGATTGCGGCACTCGTTGCTGGTAGTTTTCTTATTTGTATATGATAACATTATTGTGGTGGATATATGTCATAAGTGTTACACATGGGATACCACCTATAATGTCTTGCAATGTTCGATCAACTGCCTCTATCGCCTGACGTTTCGCCATCGATGCCTCATCCCATATAATTAACTTGGAGGACCTAATTAGTTGACTTATAATTCCTAAAATTTTGGGACATAGTTTACTATTTATCTACTAAATATCGTAAATTAGTATTAAATAATTCCTAAAATTTTGGGATATAGTTTACTATCTATCTACTAATATCGTAAATTAGTATTAAATAAATATCGTAAATTAGTATTAAATAATTCCTAAAATTTTGGGATATAGTTTACTATCTATCTACTAATATCGTAAATTAGTACTAAATAATTCCTAAAATTTTGGAACATAGTTTATCTTCTATCTACTAAATATCAAAGTTTTGTTTTGTTATAAAAATTAATAATAAATAAAGTATAGAAAAACTGTTTTAAACATGTAAAGATTCGTTTGTTAATAAAAAATACTAAACAAATGACAAAAGTATATTAGTTCAATCGAGATGTAAATTACAAGTGCAATAAAATAACACAAAACATAAACTTCAAATATAAAATAAACTTTATTATTCATGGGATAGTCTAGATCAAACAAAAACAACTGAAAATGAAAAAAAAAACATAAAAACACTTGATATATTTCATCTAATTTCTCTTCTTTTTTGATCCGTCTTTCTTGTTTGTACTCGAATCAGCAGTATCATCTAATTCATCTTCTTTCTCATCGTACTCAGAATCATCTAAATTTATAACCTCGACCCATTTCTATTCAGAGAGTCTCTTAGATCTTTTCTTTTGATTCTCATACTTCCGATCCTTAAAAAACAAAAATTTAATAAAAAAGTTAAAAAATGATTAAATAAATTTTATAAAAAAAACAAATATTGAATAATTTTTTTTAAAAAAGATTAAATAAATTTTAAAATTACCTCTTTACTAAATTGACGTTGAAGATTAGACTTGTATGGACTGAACATTGCACCATAAGAAATAATTTCAACACTATTATCACCATCATCCTACAATAAAACACCAAATAATAACATAACGAACTTGTTAATATGAAATATTATAAGAGAAAATATTACTTAAAAACTAACAAAAGCTTGTTCGACAACTAGGGTGTTTAAATTGGTGTGTTGAATCTGAAAAATCAAATAAGTTAGTATTCACATAAAAGTAAATAAAAGAAAACAATTATTCATTATTGCGATATAACAAAACTTATCATAGAACCGACCTTAGATTTTTCAATATCGCATGCTTGTTTTTTCGCATCAAGTGAATTCAGAACTGGCTCCATATTTTAAATCTGTTTAGCAATAGAAATGTAGAATTGTGAGTGTTTGCTATGTATTTATAGTAGTCCATTAGGGTTTAGTTTTAGATTGGTCATCCATTTATTTAGGAAGTTTGTTGTGAGTTTTAAGTTTTTAAAATAAGATGCACATATCCTGTTTAGTTTGTTGTGGCATGTTTAATAGGAAGTTTGTTGTGAGTTTTATCTATACTATATTAAACATGCCACAACAAACTGACTCTGTACAAGTAAAATTAGGGAATATTTTAGTTTATTAATGTCGTTCAAAACAAAAAACTTGGGTAAAAAACAAATGTTAATGCACGGTAGCTAGGTAATGGTCAAAGCTGGCTTGGGTAAAAAACAAATGTTGGCTTTACTCAATTGTACATTTACGCATCGGCTATTTGTACTTTATGAACGCACGGCGAAACTAAAAAAGACAACTATCGAAACGTTTAAAAAAATGTGCCGATCGTCATGGTACCTTCGGATTTTTTAAAAACATTACGGGTTGTAAGATATCACAGGAATACATTAAAGAATTAAAGAGGGGGGGGGGGAAGTGTAACTAATTACCCATAATTATGTTAAATGTCAAGGATTTAAATGTAATAGATTGAGGGACTAAAAAATAATTATGGTTTAAAAGACCACTTTACCCTCATTCTAGGGGTTTATTTATAAATAATGGGGGAAGAAGTTCTTAACTTTTGGGAATCCTTCCCTCATGTATTATAATATAGTATAGATTAACACCAAAAACATGTACTCAAACATATCAATCATCAATAGAAAAAAAAAAAACAAAAAATACCTCACTTAAATTGTCACACCCTCAAATTCCACACGCGGAATACTGTCGCGAGGCGTGTGACTGGCCAGGATCTTAACCATTAATCACGTTGAACCGATTACTTACGTTATAAATTTTTCCAAATAAAAACGATTAGTCTACATATTTAAACGTCTAAAAACACAGTTTAATTTAGCAGCGGAAGTACAAAGAAAATCATCATAGTTCAAAACCACAAGTTCTTAATTTATGTATTAACATGAAACTTACGTACCACGCACTCCAGCCGATTGCAATGTCCGTCCAAAGTTGTATCGAGCAACCTGCAAAGCATGCAGTAGGGTGTCAACATAAAGTTGGCGAGTTCACCATTGACCAGTTTTAGTTTTCGAAAACGTAAGGTGTTTAGATAAACCATTTATAATTACGTTATGGGGAGCTACCCCATCAGTAAGCTCACTAAACTGCGGATATCGAAACTGATGACTGTCCAATTGTTGTGCCCCGTTTGTCAATGTCTATCATCATTGACCACGTGCAAGGCCTACTAGTTCACGCCCGACCCCCCCGGTCACGGTGTGAGGTTTGTCAAACCTAATAGCGCTATCAACTAATATCCCGTTCGCCCCCGGCGATTAATCGGTATTGTAAGTGAGGACTTTCCATGATAGAGTTTCGTTTAGTTTTGCTTGTTGTGATTTATAAATAATATCCAAACGTATTCCCCCCGGGAATAGCAGTTTAACATATACAATCGTATTTCCCCGGAAATATTAGTTTAACACTATCCTTCACAAGGATAGTAGTTCGTCCGTGTCCCCCCGGGACGCATGCTTTTAGTGTGTGTGAACTCACCTTGGTTTGCTCGGCAGGTTATTTACTTGTTTTGATAGTTGGTCAACCACGCCCTATTATGGTTACCAATGTTTGTTAGGTTTGTTATGCAAGTAACATCACGTATTAATTACACGTATCTAACACGTATTTAGCAAGTAGTTGTACAAGTATCAATTATTGTATAACACCTTAACCATAAATAGTCCATGTACAAAACAGTTAATCATGAAATAATAATATGGATAAGTGAGTGTGCGACCTTTTAAAAAGTTTTGGGCTTTTCTAGTATGCGACCCACTAGAATAACGCCCAATGTATGTTTAATGTGCGGCCCACTTGTCAAGTGTGTGACCCACACGGGAGTGTGCAGTCCATTGACAAGTGTGCGGTCATACAAGCGAGTGTGCGGTCAGGTCTACGTGTGCGGTCAAAGTTTAAGGTGTGCGACTATGACGTGAAGTCGTAGTCTCACGCAAGTTTAAACCAATTACAACTAATAGATAGCAGCAAGTGGGTATCGAACACAAGGAGTTTGTGGAAAGTATGTTGATTATGTAGTTTTGTACTTAACGAAAATTAAACTAAAATTGCAGAAATTAAAATTCAAGAGTTGATTTTTGGTTTTTAAGAACTAAATTACTAAACTAATTGCAAGTCAAGATTGGTTGTAAAAACAGATTAAGAGAGAATGACCATCTTAGGTCTCTAGTTTCCTTTAACAATTGTGTCTCAATCCAACTAGAAAGAGTCACATAGACATGACTCATGCATAAACATTTGTTGTGATAAAAGGGAACTAAGTACTCGGATTAGAGAAATGCGAGGTTGTTACCCGATAACCAATTAACTAATATCCAACCCTAACCCCTCCCGTAATATC
>JARYGA010051026.1:0-83563 GCA_030545235.1 Helianthus tuberosus | reverse complement strand
TCTCGGTTTGCTATTCCGGTTGGATTCCGCACAACCGGAGTGGTTTGTATACAAGGATTAGGCGACTAGATCCTCCCCTAGCCGGACCTACAAGTGGTATCAGAGCCTTGGCTCTTATCCTTGTTAAAACCGAGGTGTTCTTGTTGTGTTTCGGGTTTTGGAAAGTTCATATTTTCTGGAAAAACTTGTTAAAATCGGGTTTAATCTTGTTGTTTTGCTGAAAGTTCTTATAAAAACCTTGTTATTCTTTCTTTGTCACATGTTATAAGTTGGTTTTTAGTGAAGTTTCGAGCAAAACCGCGTTTCGGAAGTTCGTGGATTTATCAGAAAACTCATATTTGGGCTGTGTTCTTGACATATTTAAGTGTTCTTCATAAACTTACACTTTTTGATCTTAAAATTTTAAATTACCAAGTGTTTGTGTGTTGTTGGAAGTTGTAAATTGATTAAAATATTTCGAACCTTACCTGTTTGGTGAAACCTGCATGTTCAGAGCTGAAAGATATGGTCTGACCATACTTTCTGCCGAAAGTTTCTACCAACCCGTCAACTTTTTCACCAACCTATCAGTCCTTTGTCAACTGTGTCAGAACCGATCGAAGGATATCCTTCGAAGTCGAAACATACATCCCTCGATCAGTGGAGGTTCGACAGATCATCATCCTTCGAACCAAGGAATATTTTCGAAACATACATCTTTCGGTCTACTGCTCTTTCTCGAAAGACTAGGATCCTTCGATTGGGGAGTCTTTCGAAGTCTTCTTTCGTGTTCATCTTTCGGTCTACAGTCATTTTTCGAAAGATAAGGATCCTTCGGTTGGAGAATCTTTCGAAAACATTGTTCGAAACTCAACAGTGATCTTTCGAACACTGTTGATCCTTCGAACAGGTATTGATCTTTCGATCATTAGTCTGTTGGTGGTTAACAGTTTGTGTTTTTCTCATCTTTCGATCAGGATCCTTCGGCTGGTATTATTTTTCTTGATCAAAAATGAATTCGATGTGGGGTGTTCCGGTAAATGCGGAGATGTATTTTGGTACTCCAGCTCCGGATTCGGGTTCGCAAGCTAATGCTACACCTACCGGTCAATGGGCATTCGTATCAAATCAAGCTCCAAGTGTTCAAAGCATTTTACTAAGCGAAAGTGAAACGGGAAGTTTGAATAGGCCTCCAAAGTTGATGCATTTAAGTGAATATCCGGGATGGTTTGACAGATTTCATACATATGTCCTTGGTCAAAATACAGAACTGTGGTTGCGCTTCATCACAGATTTTGATCAAACAATAGAGGTTGCCGCTTCATCTGCTGCTACGTTTGCTGATCTTACGGAAGATCAGAAGATGGTCTATGACCTAGAAAAGAAAGCATATGCCATTCTTACTCAGGCGTTAAACAAAGACATTTATCATCAATTTGTCAGTTTCAAGACAACGAAGCAGTTGTGGGACGCATTGAAGATAAGGGGCATAGGAAATGAAGCAACACGTCAATTAAGAAAAGATCTGCTAAAGAAAGAGTTTGATGGTTTTGTTTGTATGCAGAATGAATCTCTAGGAGATCTGACAAGTCGATTTACTCATTTGCTGACTGAATTGGCAAATACTGGGGTTGTAACAACTTCAGCAGAGATAGTGAAGAAGTTTGCAGATGCACTGCCACCTCAATGGAGTAATTTCATAGAAATCATGAAGTACAATGGCACTTTGGATACAACAAGCTTCAGTGATTTTGCTCAACTCCTGGAAAACAAGAATCAGGAAGAAACTCTAAAGGCAAAAAGAGTTGCAGTGCCACAAAATCCTGAAATTTATTATGGAACTTCTAGCACTTCTACAAAACCTTCTTCACACGCTCCAATTCAAACAGCATTTGTGTCTAGCACGAGCTTGTATGGCACTCCTCCTCCAACAACAGATATGTTTGGAAATCCGCTTAATCCATCTCCTCAACCAGCACCACAACAGCAACAGCAAATCAGAGCAACTGATATGTTCGGGAATCCACTTCCTCCTCAACAGCAAGCGTGTTATGGAAGCACATCATCTGCTGGTCAACAATCAAAGCCAAATACAGTACGGCTCGACACCTCAAGCTTTTCTAAAGTCAGTGTGGAAGTAGCAAAGGAACACATGGAGCTGCTAAACACTGTGGTGAGCGCATACTGTGGATTAGTGGAAGGTCAGATTGGCAACATTAATCTGACTCAAGAAGACTATCAGCAGATAGATAAAGAGGAGATGGAGATGATGGATATTAAGTGGGCCTTTGCCAGTGCTGTTAGACGAGCAAAGGATTTCATGGAAAGAACTGGACGAACCAGCTTGGAAAGCAAGAAAGATACCAAGTATGGGTTCGACAAGCAAGCTGTAAAGTGCTTCAATTGTGGGGAACGTGGTCATTTCAAGCGTGAATGTACGAGGCCATCTCAACATGGAAATCAGAATCCCTTCAGAGGTCAAGCCAACCAGCAGAACCAGAATAGGAACAATGTTCGCACATTGGTGCCTGTTAACAACCAGACTCAAGCAGGACCATCAAATGCCAACCAGGCACTTGTGGTTCAAGTAGATGAAGGTTGTGATTGGTCTATTCAGTTGGGAAACGATGCTCCAGATGGAACAGCTTGTTTTGCTGAAATTGTCAAGGATCTTAAACACACCAGTGGTGGAGAATCTTCCACCAATGGTGATGAGTCTTCTGAAGATGAAAACAGCTCAGGTTACAGTGGAAGTTCAGATGAAGAGTCCTCTGCTTCAGGCGATGATCATGTGGATGACACATCAAGTGCGTCAGTCGATGCAAATATTGATGAGCTTTTGGATGAAGCTGCAGCAGGAATTCAAAGAAGATCTATTTTGGTGGATCAAGCTGCTTATTCTTCGTCTTCTCTCCATTCAGCCTTTATGGCTAATGTCGACAGTTCATCAAGTCAGGTATGTGTCGATGAACCCACTTCTGTTAGCTGTGATAATTGTGATAGTTTGAATGTTAGATGTGCTGATTTGGAAGCAAACATGTCTGAGTTGCAAGGCAAACATGATGCTTTACAAGCTAGTTTGTTTGACTTGCAAGACAAACATGTTTCTGTGAATGATAGGTGGTGTGAATTGCAAAGCAAACACGAGGCTTTGCAAGAAAAATATGATGTGACATTCATTCACAATCAGAAATTGACCGTTGATCTTTCAAAGTGCACTGAAGCCAACATGTTTTATGAAAACCATGAAAAGGAATTTAAGTCAATGATTGAAACGTTAAAGAAAGATAAAACAGAGTTGACAAAAATGGTTTCCAGAAAACAAACTGACATTAACCTGTATATAACTCGTCTTGAGGTAATGCAAAAAGAGATGGCTTGTGTTAAAACTGAAAGTGAGGCGATCCGACTTAAGTTAGACAGTTATTTGAGCTCTAGCTATGTGTTGGATCACATCATTGATGTTCAGAAAGAAAAACGGGATGTCACATGCATAGGCTATAAGAAATGTCCACCACCCGTGAGAAACAATTTTGATGCCCTGCCTGATGAAGAGTATAGAACTCATTTTGAACCATCTGTTCCTTTGGATGTTGAAGAATTTGCAACAGGGCTCGGATACAAGAAAGAAGTATCGTCAGATTCAGATGTGTCAGCAGATACATTTGTAACTGCTGAACAGAATCAGGATCCTCCAGTTGTGGTTGAGGATGCTGATTCTTCTGATGATGAGTCTGATGATACTGATTCGGAAAAGTCTGATGCAGTAATCAAAGAAGAGGACATACCTCTTGAGAATCATATCCTGTGTGATCCTCCCACAAAACCTGCTAAGACTGTTCCAACCGAGTCCACATCAGCAAAAGAGTCGGAGAGTGTGGATTTGCTGTACACTCTTGTTGGTGATGATAAAATCTATTCAGACAAAGATTTTCCTATTAAAAATGTTAATCAATCTTTAATCAGTAAAGTCTTTGAAAATTCTACAAGTAAGTTTTTGGGTAAGAAAGGACCACATGTTACAGTCACACAGTGTCCTCCTATCCCAAAGGCTGAAATTAGAAAACAGTTTGGAAACAAGAAATTACCAACAGTTGAAAAACAGCAAAGTCATACCAAACCAAAAGGTAAAGCACCGACTCAAAGTCAAAAGAAGCCGAATCAGAAGAAGAAGAAAAATGTGAACTTTGTGAAATCGAAGGGAACGGACAAAATTGAAAAGTTTGCAAATCAATCTAACTTAGATTTTGTCCAAAAGGCAACAGTGATGAAAAGGAATGAACCAAGTAGTTCAAAACCTAGTACCTCGGGTTCACAAAGTTCATCATCGGCAAGACGACCACATGATACTTCGGGGTTTGTTGAACGAAGATCATGTTTTGAATGTGGAACAATCGGGCATATCATTCGAAATTGCCCGTATCTTCATAAGTTGAAAGCCAAAGAAGATGATCCCCGTGAACGCAATCACCAAAGGCGATCTGTTTCTGAAAAACAAGATCCCCGACTCATAAGAGAAAGGGAAAAGAAACAGAAACGCCAACAGGTCAAGAAAATTGAAAATGCGATTAAAATTGATGTGGTTCAAAAACAATCTGTTCCAGTTAAACCAGAAAGTTCAAAAACTTCAAACAATCATGAAGTTAAATTTTCTAACAATCAAGCTGGTAAAACTCAACAGACCTGGAAACCAAAATCTGTCATTGAATCAGGGGGACCATCACAATTTCCGAATCATCAAAAAGTGGAAGTTATTGTTGTTGATAAAAATGGAAGACCCAAGACCACAATGGCTTGGGTCCCCATCTCCAACTAATCAATTGAGTTCATGTGCAGGATCAATTGAGTTCATGTGCAGGGTTTCCAGGAGGAACTATCAGTAGTCATTGGATTGTTGATAGTGGGGCATCCAGGCACATGACAGGCGACATGAAGCTTCTCTACGACGTTAAAACTATTAGAGGAGGTTATGTTGCTTTTGCTGGAGATAAAGGTGGATATATTACGGGTGAAGGAATGATTTCCAACGGGGTTGTTAGCTTTGATAAGATCAACTTTGTGCAACAACTTGATCACAATCTTCTTAGTGTTTCTCAAATCTGTGACAAGCAGTTCTCAGTACACTTTGATGCTAATGGATGTTATGTGCTGAAACCCGGCTTCAAAATTCCAAAAGAATGGATTCTCTTGTCGGCTCCAAGGATAAATGATCTGTATGTCCTTGATATGAGCCAAGCTATCACAACGTCTGCACAAGCAACTTGTTTCGTTTCCAAAGCCACAGAAAAAGACACAATCTCTTGGCACAGACGAATGGGTCACATTCACTTACGCAAAATGAATCATTTGGTGTCAAATGAATTGGTGAATGGTGTTCCCCTTAAAAACTTCCATCTTCAAGACGTCTGTGTCTCGTGCCAGAAAGGAAAACAAACGAAGAAGCGACACCCTACAAAGAAAATCAACACGGTGGCTGTTCCTCTTGAACGTTTGCACATGGATTTGTTCGGTCCTGTCAAGCACAAAAGCATTAGGAATGATCAATATTGCCTCGTGATAACTGATGATTATTCAAGATTTTCTTGGGTGGCGTTCATGGCACACAAGAGTGAAACCTTCGGTATTATCAAAAACTTGATCATTCAGATTGAGAATCTCTATAATTTGAAGGTTAGGCGGATACGTAGCGACAATGGTACTGAATTCAAAAATCATGCCATGGCGGAGTTTTGCACTTCAAAAGGTATTCTTCACGAATTTAGTGCGGCTTATACTCCTCAACAGAATGGCGTCGCTGAACGTAAGAACCGCACATTGATCGAGACTGCTAGGACTATGTTAGTAGAGTCACAATTGCCGATTCCATTCTGGACTGAAGCTGTGTCTTCTGCATGCTATACGTTGAACCGAGTCCTTACAGTCAAAAGGCACAACAAGACCTGCTTTGAGCTTATTAACAAACGGAAACCAGATTTGTCATATCTCGAACCGTTTGGAGCTCCTTGCACAATAATCGATCCTAATGGAAAGTTTGGGGCAAGAGCAATTGAGGGATACTTTCTTGGGTATTCCACCCCGAACTTAAGAGTCTGGAATCTAGAGACTAAAAGGGTCGAGGAATGGTCTGAAGTCAGAGTACAAAGGCACACTTTGCCAGTCAGAAATCTTGGTCAGCCTTGGATGTTTGAGTACGATGACTTTTTCAATTCGATCAATGTTGAAGCAGTTGAAGAAAATGCTGCGGCAAGGATGTTTTTCGAGAGTGACAACGCAACAGATTCACCGTTGGTTCGTCCCATTATTGTCAATCAAGAACCATCTTCGGTGAACAATAATGCTCTCGACAATGAGGATTTTCAAGATGCTACCGAATTGAACGAATCTTCAGAGGATGACGAATTTCTCGATGCAGATCAAGGACCAACTGCAGCCGTACATGGTACTTCAGAAAGTACACCTCCAGTGGATGTCCCTAGAACAGCTGAAGCTACTGGATCATCCTCTTCGTCAATTCCGGGCCTTGAATTGATTGTTGATCTCAATCTCAACAATCTGGGTACAAATATTCCAGTTCAAGATAATCCAGAAACAAGGATTCATAATACCCATCCTCAACAAAACATCATCGGAAATGTACAAAGTGGCGTTCAAACAAGAAACATGTTGCGAAACAACAACAATGCAGGCTTGTATGCAACTATCCGAGAATCTGGTCAACAAAATGATTGGTCTTTCGCGTGTTATGTCTCACAGGAAGAGCCAAGAACTTGGAAAGATGCTTTGAAAGATAGCTCATGGGTTGAAGCAATGCAGGAAGAACTGCAACAATTCCAGAAGCTTGGTGTCTGGAAACTCGTAGAGAAACCTGCTGGTTACAAGAAGATTGGTACCCGTTGGGTGTTTAAATGCAAAAAGGATGACCGTGGGATTGTTATTCGGAACAAAGCACGATTAGTCGTTCAAGGTTTTCGTCAGATTGAAGGAATCGACTACAACGAAGTGTATGCACCTGTTGCACGTCTAGAAGCAATTCGGATTTTTCTGGCTTATGCCTCATTCAAAGGTTTCAAGGTATACCAGATGGACGTGAAAAGTGCATTCTTACATGGTGTAGTGGAAGAAGAGGTGTACGTCGAACAGCCTCCAGGTTTTGAAGATCCTATCCATCCCGATCGGGTTTGGTTGCTCAATAAAGCTCTCTATGGTCTTCATCAAGCACCGCGAGCTTGGTACGCAACCTTATCTAATTATCTGCTGGAGAATGGATTTCGCAGAGGTCTTATCGATTGTACTCTTTTCATCAAAGAACAAGATGGAGATCTTCTACTGGTACAGGTATACGTTGATGATATTATTTTTGGGTCTACTAATGATGTTTTGTGTAGGGATTTCGAGCGTGTAATGCAGGATAAATTCGAGATGAGTGCTATGGGGGAAATGACTTTCTTTTTGGGCCTACAAGTACAACAAACTGAGTCTGGGATTTTCATCCATCAGACTAAATATGTTGGTGACATCTTGAGCCGGTTCCAGATGTCTGATGCAACGCCCATCGGTACCCCATTGCCACAAAATCACGGAATTACTCCAGACTTGAAGGGTCAAGATGTTAGCCCCTCATACTATCGCGCGATGATCGGATCTCTTATGTATCTCACAGCATCAAGACCAGATATAATGTACCCAACGTGCCTGCTTGCCAGATATCAAGTCAACCCGAAGGCCTCACATCTTGCAGCTGTAAAAAGGATTTTTCGTTATTTGAAGGGTTACCCTGACACCGGCCTATGGTACCCTAGGGATAATAACTTTGACTTGATCGCATTCAGTGATTCTGATTTTGGCGGATGCAAAATCGACGGCAAATCCACAACGGCTGGATGTCAGTTTTTGGGAAATCGCCTAGTCACATGGCAATGCAAGAAGCAGACGTGTGTCGCTACATCAACATGCGAAGCTGAATACATTGCTGCCTCAAGTTGTTGCTCCCAAGTCCTATGGATCCAACAACAAATGCGTGATTACGGTTTTGAATTCCTAACTACTCCTATTTACGTTGATAATTCTGCTGCATTACAGATCACTAGAAATCCTGTGCAGCATTCAAAGACTAAGCACATCGAAATTAAATATCACTTCATACGTGATTGCTTTGAGAAAAGGCTAATCGATGTTGCTTACGTCCACACCGATGACCAACGTGCCGACCTTTTTACCAAAGCATTTGACAAATCAAGATTTGACTATTTATTATTGGTAAACGGCATTAAGGTCAAGCAAGAGTAATCCACATCGGAAAATCATTTTTTTTTGTAAATACCTTTGTGTTTTAAATTTATCTTAGTTTATTGATTTTAGGGGGAGTAATCCAAAATTTGAAAATCCAAAAACATTGAAAAATTTCAAAAACACAAAAACAATAGAAAAACAAAAATGAGTTTCCTGGCGAGCAAAAGAGAAAATGATAGTACATCAGTGGTCTGTCTAAACCTCTTTAAACCTAAACTGTAAAACGATAAGCAGCTCTATATAAGATGTATCGGTAGGCTCACAATCATTTTAAAGTGTGCAGGGTGATATAAACTTAATCCGACTGAAGACCAGGTGGGAACCATTCATTGGCATATGGTCTTAGTACCGAAATTTCGTTTGAGAGATTGCCGAGGTTCTGAGATATTCGGTCTTTATGCTGCTTATCATCTGGGTATCATGGTTGTATCTTTTACCGAAAAATAACGGGGACGCAAGTCTAGATCTTCCATGATACTATACATACGTGTACATACTGCATACGACCTCAATAAGTGATAAACAATCACATGTCCAAACAAAATAAGTGATAAAATATCACAAATTCTTTCCGGGTGTCAAGTTCGTCTCTCTGCTGTACGAAAGTACTGACCTGTTCACGGACTTGCTCCTGTGCCCTCATGCATCGAAAATCAAGTTCCTCATTAATAAGTGATTATATCACATAGGGCTTGTTTTCAAATCAAAATAAGTGAGAATCTCACATCATATACGGTCAAACAGATGATAATCGGTATACTCACCGGTAAGATGAACCCTCGTGCATACCTTGATACGGGAATGTGTCGTGATGTGGATGAACACCGGTCGGTAAGTATAAATCATACCTTAACGTATCCCCTCGCCATGATTACAAATGATAAGTTGAGTTTATGTGGACAACAATACCGATAATTGTTATAGGATGCTTATCTTAATGTTAATTAATTGAACAAAGAGAGTGTTTTGGCATGACCGTACACTGATATGATTCTCTTACCCTCGAAACTCGCAAAAAGAATGTCTGTATATATTTATTTATTGCTTTCAGTCTTTACATTTGAAATATTCAAAAATACCAAAAAGATTTTAGGCGTGTTTTAATATAAACTTTATAAAAGCCAAAAAGATTTTATTTCTATCTTATTTTCGATCGTACGATGTTGGAGCTCGAGTCTTCGTTACCTGAAACCTGAACGAAAACCGAAAATGACTAGATCTTCATAAACGGTCGAAATTTGCAAGTTTTTGAAAGTTAAAGACTAAAATTGACAAATTTTTTAAAACTTTCAAACTGTCGGACGGTGTTTGTTTAAACAATGGTCACATGTGTGTCGTTTGCTTATGATATTCCAAGCGGTTGTTCTCATTACGCGTTTAGACTTCTTGCATGTGCAGATTCTAAAGGCAAGGAGAACATGGTCGATGACAAGCTTCGGATTGAAGACACGACGTGAAGGCACTCAAATGATGAAGATGATCGAGTTGCCGCTGACCATCATCAACACCACAAGGATCTCACTTCATAAAGAACAAGTATTTCACGAGCATAACTCAAGGGGGAGCTTATGTTAAGGGGGAGTTTGTCAACACACTTCCTACATGAAACGGGGAGTTTGTTGGTACACTTTCTGCTTTCGAGACGTGAAGACTTTGAAGATCCTCCGACATTGAAGACTTGAATAGAAGTCAAAGACTTGAAGACACGAGAACTTACAAGAATGAAGATCGAGACAAAGCTACAGCCAGACAAAGCTACAGCCAAGGGGGAGTTTGTTGGTGCACTTATGTCTGTACTTTGTCTGTATTCGGTCACGATGTAAAACGATGTCTTGTTAGTCTTGTAGGTTTGACCAAGTCAACCATCCTCCTGGTTTGACTTGGCCAAACAGTCAACATTATGTTTGTAAGATGTTGGGTCGAAGGATGTGCCATCGAAGGATTGCCTATATCCTTCGATGACCTGCTCGAAAGATAGCATTCGATAGATGGACCACGAAAGATCCCATCTTTCGTGATACATGTTGATCCTTCGAGCTGTTTATGGTCGACAGATGATCTTTCGATCAGACTGTTTGATCCTTCGACCAGACACGCTGTGTTGGGTATAAATACCCGTGTGTTGTGTTCATTTCGATAGTTAGAGGAGTTGGACACCAGAGAGAGACAGGAACACACACACACACTAGAGAGAGTTTGCAGAACTGATTTGTAAACCTTGTGCTTGTAACGGACCTTTCATACGCATTAATACAAGTGGTGTTAATCGTTGAGTCTTGTGTGTTTATCTTTGTGCTTGTTCTATCTCGGTTTGCTATTCCGGTTGGATTCCGCACAACCGGAGTGGTTTGTATACAAGGATTAGGCGACTAGATCCTCCCCTAGCCGGACCTACAGTTTTTATAAAATTTCGAAAATACCGTTGCAACGTACTTATTTATATCTTTATATTTATGTGTCAATATAATTATAATTCAAAACCGAGTTGCTCTAACGCACGAACATAATCCACTACTTAATATACACAAATGGATGAAAATTCAAAATTGCAGATTTCGCTCTCAATATTCTACAAGTCTTTAACATGGACATGCATTATGATCAAGGTGTTAAAATTAAATTATCAAACAAAATTGAACTTGAAAGCAACCAGAACTTGAACTTAAATCATATCATCTCTTAGGAACTCATATTAACACCAATGAGTTTATTAAAACAAGAAAATTCACATCAGAAATAAATAACTCAAATGAAACCAGTTTGATAGCAAAGCACCAACCAGTAAATAGAAATCTATTTATATAAATTAAGTACAAAACAGCTGCTGCTCCAAAAAGACCCTTCCATTATTCCAGCTTTCACTTCCAGTCCCTTTGCCAGCTGCTGCCCTCCAAATTCACAATATCCTGTAACACTAATCATGCAATAAGTAGTAACCAAGAACAAAGAAAAATAACCAACTTAAACTGAAACGTTTTATTTGCGACTGATTATGGTTTAACTAGGTAATATAATATTATTTTAACTATTACAACATGAAACTGAACTGAGCAAAGTAAAAAAGGATGTATACACCATCTCTATGATCAAAGCTTAGTATATTGAACACCATACCTTAAATATCTTGAAGTGCATTCAGAATATGCAGTAATTCACGTACAACGTTTTTTATATCCATCCGTTGTTGTGGGGAATCCACAGAGCATGATACTCCAATCTTGATTGTTGATGCCAGACATTCCTTTAATTTCTCTTCATCTATTACTTTATTTTTAGTAGCAGTCTCTTTCTCTTGATAAGTGTTTACAATGTTAACGTCAATAACATTGGTTACATGGTCTGGCAAGGACATGGAAGCAAATTTATGAAGGCTAAGGCCATCCTGAAAGATGTCATCGGTTGGTTTTTTCCCGGTCATCACCTCGAGTAATAATATCCCAAAACTATAAATATCTCCACTACTTGTCATCTCATTCCCGATACCGTACTCTGCAAATTATAAGTAATTACTTTTAAAAAGGTAATACTACAAATAAATATGAATGTGTCTCACTACATGAGCTTTACCTGGAGCAATGTAACCAATCGTTCCTCTATTCATAGTTGAGTTGGTTTGGTATGAAGTTATTCCTAGAAAACGAGCTAAACCAAAGTCCCCTATATGAGCTACCATGTCATCATCAAGTAGAATGTTGCTAGGCTTCAAGTCGCCATGAACAACAGCAGGTATGCATTGATTGTGAATATAATCAAGTGCACATGCTACATCCATTAGGATATTTACTATTTGAAGAAGGTTGAGTCTCGATGTACTTTCACTTGAATGTAACCAATCATGTAAACTTCCGTTGGGCATGAACTCGTATACCAAAGCTTTGAAATCATTTCCTTGAAAGTCAACACTAGAACATGAAGTTATTACCCTCAGTACATTTCTGTGTCGTATGTTCCTCCAAACTTCACACTCCCTCGTAAAGCTTCTTTGAGCTCCTCGATTTTGAAGATGCAGAACTTTGATTGCAACAAATCTATCATCATCATTAAGGATTCCTTTATAAACGGAACTGAACCCACCATTTCCAATCAAATTGGCTTCGGAGAAGCCATTGGTAGCCTTGAAAAGTTGGTTGTAGGAAACTTTCAAGAACCGATTGCTCTTTGATGATTGAGATAGTTGCCTTGTGATTTTCTTCTTACAACAAACATATGCTAAACACGTAATGGTGAAAAGGGTGGAAGCCACCAAAATGACTATTATAAACAAAAGAAACTTTTTTGTTTGTTTTTTTATCTCCTTGCATCTGGGTAACCTTAGTTCAATTAAGCCACCACAAAGCCTTTTATTCCCAAAAACTGAGAATGCACTTTCATTGGAGAACACTCCTTGCATTGGTACTTCACCCTCAAAATCATTATATGACAAATTTAAATGTTCTAACTTCAACTGTTCCAAAAATTTAGGAATTTGCCCCGATAAATTATTATAAGAAATATCAAGTTCCATCAGTCCTTTCAAGGAACTTAATGATGATGGCATTATACCTTGAAATAAGTTGCCTTTAAGGAACAACCTTGTAAGGCTACCACAATCACCAAGGCCACTAGGAATGTTTCCTGATAAATTATTATAAGATAAATCCAGAGCGCTCAACATCTTGAGGTATCCAACCTCCATTGGAAGTGACCCAAACAAATTGTTTTGAGAAAGATTCAAAGTTTTGGATAGAGATGAAAGTTGAAGAAGTCGTGTGGGTATTTTGCCGTTAAGTCTATTGTCATGAAGGTCTAACTCTAATAGACGACGACAATTTCCAAGGCTTGATGGAATAGCCCCTTCCAACTTGTTTGAAGATAAAGAAAGTGTGATCAACAATGATAAATTCCCTATGGCCTCAGGAATTCTTCCTGAAAGTTGGTTTTTTTGTAAATCAAGTAGTCGTAGGTTTTGAAGGTTACCAATGGTTGAGGGAATATTTCCAGTGAAATGGTTTGTTGCTAAATATAAACTGCTCACGCCAGCTAGATTGCCAATTGATAAAGGGAGGTTTCCGTGTAACTGATTTAGCTCTAAAGATAAATAACTGAGTTGATCAGAAAGATTACCTATAGATCTCGGGAGCACTCCTTGAAAATTGCAATCGGAAATATCCAGGTACTCTAATTTGGTACAATTTTCCAAAGATTTAATAAACTTCATTTCGTCAACTTCTTTGCTTCCAAAGTTGTTAGAACCGATGGTTATAAAATATATATCTCTTAGTTTTGAAAAGTCGATCGTCAACTTTCCACTGAACATGTTCTTATTCATTTGAAGATCCGACAATCTTGAGCAATTAGAAATTGTTGGTGGAAGAGGCCCGGTTAGTTGGTTACCCCATAAATAAAGAGAAACGAGTTGTGGGAGCATCGTACCAAAGGCTAGAGGAAGGCTGCCTGTCAGTTGATTATTAGTGAAGCGAACCTCGGTTAGGAGTGAAAGGTTATACATGGGAGCGATGGTCCCGGATAAATTACAATGACTGCAGTAAATTTGCTGTAAATTTTTCCAATTGCTTAAGGTGTCTGGAATGCTCCCACCCAAAGGATTTCTGTGAGTACCAAACACTACCATTGTTGTAATATTCCCTAAGAAAGGTGAGATTCCACCTGTTAATTTATTATTTTGAAGTAATAGGAAACTAAGTTTTGGGAGGAAACTGATCTCTTTGGGTATGCTTCCAACTAACTCGTTTTCGGCAAGACTGATCTGTACAAGGTTAGAACAACCGGATATGTTAGCTGGAATGACCCCGTTGAATTTGTTTGTATGCAGAGTAAGATCACGTAGCCTAGAAAGGCGGCCGAGTTCATGAGGGATGGCTCCTTGAAAACTATTATTCCAAAGGTGAAGTCCACGGAGGAAGCTGAGGTTCCCTACATGAGGAGACAAAGAGCCTTCTAGACCTAGCGAGATCAGCTGTAAATAAGTCACCCTTCTATGGCGCTTCCCACATGTAACACCAGCCCAATCACAGAAATGCATGGAACTGTTCCATGATGTTAGAGCTCCAAATGGATCATGAGTGATCATCAACTTGATATTGATCAAAGCCTGATGATCAGTCTCATTTTGGCCAACATAGGCATCTGAGATGGTTGTGGAAGTAAGAAATATAACAAGAGCATAAAAGATCAAATGAATGTGAGAGAAAGATGCTAAGCAAACAATTGGTTGTTTTGAATTCATTTTTAGGAGTAATAAAACTGGAGATGAAAGTCCTTAGGCCTTTTTATCATCAACTTTTGAATGTTAAATGAGATGGCCAGGGGCAGATTCAAGTTACTGTCAAAGGGGGAGGCCCCCATTCAAGATTCATAAGTTTTCTAAAACTCAAGTCATGTTAAATGAGATGGCCAGGGGCAGATTCAAGTTGCTGTCGTCATTTAGTACTTGTCGGGTAAACATGTATGTGGTCTTAAGTAATCAAATTGGGTATCACCTAATCCATACTTATCTCATTCTCGTAAATTTTTTAAAACTAAGCTATACTCAATCTCATACCCGTCAAGCTTCAGATATACCTGTCCCGAATATTTTGGGTGTCCGTGTCAGATTTCCTTTTTGTCATCCCTATGTATCCAGTTATCACTTGGGCGTTACAAATTATTGAATATCACCTATTAAAATGAATATATTCTAATAACTTTAAAATTGGAGACAATGCATTCACTTTCTAACCGAGCCGAGCCGGCTCGGCTCACTTTCAAACCGAGCCATATCGAGCGAGCTTTTTCCGAGCTAAATCCGAGCGAGCTCCGAGCCGCGAACTTTATGGACAGCACTATTTTATACTATTTTAACAGAAAATTAACAACAATTAGCCTTAATACTCAAAGATGTTACAAAATCGAAACTATAAAACCTGAATCTGTTAGAAAAAATATTAGTATTCAATTCCAAGGTGTTACTTTACAATTTGTACAAGTAACTCTTTTTGGTCTTCGTCATTCAATTCCATCAATGTATTCCATATCACCTTTCTTTTCAAACGACTTTTTACACCTAAGCTAATTACCATTAAACTGACTAAAGGCCCCTCAAAGTATAAATCTAAATGTAAATGTTGAAATTGTAAGTTTGTAACGAATGTTGATTATTTGAAAGGTTATTGAAATATTGGAATATCTAGATGTATGTTCGACTAAATACGACTACTTGATGATACATGAATGAATATATGTATTGGTAAAATATATAAGTATTGTTGATGGTGATAAATGTGTATTTTAGTAAGTACATGGAAGCATGTATATATGTGACGACATGATATTATTTTTATGTACTTAGACATTTCTTAAAGTGATTCATATTAGTGTGCGAAAAAAGTATTTTTTTAGAGAAATATAAGTTAGTAATATATAAATATATTATTTTTATTATTACAACGAAATTGTATTAATTTTATTAAAAGCAAATATATTATTTTGAAAATATATTTGTTTGTTAATTGATCGAGACAGTGTTTATACAAATTTGTGGCATGAAATCCCAAGGTAGTTAGTTTTAAACGTACTTATGTGTATTTTGTTTAATATATTATATATAGGGAAAGATAAAACGAAAACCTACTTGAGTTGAGAAAACTCAAAAAATCTTTGTAAAAACCCTATTTAACATTTTTATTTTTTTCTAAAATATAGGGAATGTAACATACATATATTTGAACATTTTTATAAAAGAAAAACAAAAAAGCGCCAAGTAGTTTATTTTTTTAAAAATATTAAAAATTTCATGTTACACAATATATATGTCCAAAAAAAATGTAACATACAAATTTTGAACAGATCTTGGCCGTTGGATGAGGAGATCATGAATTTAGGAATTAAATGAATTTAATAAATTATTAAAACAAAAAAAAAACTTATCTAAATAACTGCATAAGGGCAAAATGGTAATCCCATTCTTTCGGTTATTAGGAAATAAAATCACAATTCAAATTAAACCCCGTCTTCTTCTCTCTCTAGAAGTTAAAAGCGACGGCCATTTTTTTTCTTCTGGTGAATTGTTCTACACCTCCATCTTTCCCAGTGATTACATATTCAGGTGATATATCAAGGTACCAATTTCAAGTGGATTTTGGTTTTTGTAATTCTTTGTTTCATCCTATAGTGTATAGTTCAACATTTGTTCCTATTAAAGCTAGGGTTTTAGATGATTGTGCATATAAGAAGCTTTTTTATTCAACTAGATTTGGTTCAAGCTCCTTGATTTACATTTGATTTGTGATAGTTTTGTTCTGATTTTGTCAATTTTATTTTTTATTATAGGGTTCATCCAATTTCTTCTTTGATTTGTGGTTTGTGTTTGATAGGGCTCATAAACAAATTAATACTCTGTTATACACATACGTATACTTGTGTTGAAGATATTGTTCATTAGCTGCTACTTGGTTGTATTGGTTCATAACTGATAAGATATCACTATACACAGGTGTATAAATTACGTTATAAAAATCACGGATACACATGCGTATAAACTGTTATACAATAGTTTGGGTGTTTTTTTTCGTATTGGAGTAATATTTGGTTCTACAAATATGTATAATCTCATCTGATGTTGCTGATATGTTTGGATTTTGTTGTTGGAATGTTGCTGATTCGACTATACACATGAGTACTCTGTTTTTTTGGGTTTATTCAATTATACACATATGTATATTGTTTTGTTGTTCTTATATGTATAAACACATTGTGTGTAGAAATTAATTGTTTGTACATTAGTTGATTTGTTCGGATTTTATGAAGGGTACACGTATGTATATTCAGTTGTGTGATGTTTGTACATATACATACATATATATATATATATATATATATATTAGTCATTGTGTGTAAATTGGTCTAATTCTTGTGTGTTTGTTTCTTAAAGTTGAATAATGGTTGCCTGAACAGCCGAAAGAAAGGACACCAACCATGTCATCCACTGCAGTGCAGTACACTAGCGGTGACATAAAAAATCCGGCGAACTAAGAAAAATGTTTGAAGTGGACAACGTTAGTTCCTGATAAAGAAAGTCTGGACCTATAGCTAACGCCCCTTTAAGAACCGGTTCGTTTGGTAATTCGTCTCATTCCAACCAAACGTCATCAAACTCGGGTAATCGAATGGGTTCATCAGGGGCGGGTCCTGGTTCGTCGTCGATGAAGAAAGCTGGTTCTGGTCCGTTGAATAAACACTGTGAGCCCATTAGGAAGTCATCTGGACCGCAAAGTGGAGGGATGCCCAGTTCTCGACACAACTCTGGACCGCAAAGTGGAGTGACTCCAATTCTCCCAACCACAGGGCTCATCACGTCTAGACCCCTTAACTCAAGCGGTCAACCCCGGAGAGGGTCGGGGTCAACAGACGCTACAGGGCCTGGTAAATCGCAAACCGCCAAGGTTAAAAATCAAGCGGTTACTCACTTACGCCAGGAGGATGGGCGTTCTTTCTCCAGGTTATTATATAAACCATTATTATGGGGATTTGTTGCTACATACACCGAGGGGGTAGGCTGGGAAGAAGTTCCTTCGTCTCTAGGGGAACTGGACAATTGACAGTAAGCGTCCGACGGTCCTTGATCACTCGTACTGTAAACTAACAAATTGTCAAATAACAAAACAATAATATACACGTATGCACATAATTGCATAGATTATTTCCTAACAGAATTGACAATTTCATTGTCAGCAGAACACTTCTTTGGCTGAAATCAGTGGCTTAAGCTCGGATACCACTCTCTGTCGCAACCCCCGGCCCCTATTTCCTGGGAACGGGTGGCCGCGAGCTCAGATTCAGTGGTATCAGTGGTTTTGTCATTTTAGCAGCGGAATTTACATCAGGATCGTAGTTAGAAAATATTTTATCAGAGTAAAATACCACATTTTTATAATAATAAACACATGGGTAAAACCCAAGTTTATATTACAACATTGTTTATAGGGATAAACCCTATGTTATTTAAATAAAACATCTTCTTTATTTAGGTAACTTTTATAGCCACATTTTCCAAGCTTTCAGTGCTGACCAGCTGGCTTCTTTTTGGCTTTCACATTTTGTTACCTGAAACGCGTTTAAAAACATTTTGTCAGTGGGAAATACTAGTGAGTGAATCCCAATTTAATCAAAACAGATTTTATCATTGTACAGTATTGAAGGCGATCTCGCAATTATATTTGCTTCCAATTCATACTTTAATTACCACCCATGGTACTGTCAACCCGACTTGTGGTCATGTTACTACTCATAGTTTAGTAACAAATTTTGTATACAAAACCCCAACATACCGACGTTAATTGTAGAATTTACAAATACTCAATCACTGTTAATCATAATGTAAAACATTTGAGGTTTTGTAAAACATTTTGCAAAAATGTTTACACAAAAAGGAGATTACTTACATTGCTACTTTAGGTTTTTCCTTGGTGATTTCCTGGTTATAATCTAATAAATTAAACAATGCATATTTGTTAGTATAATAACCCAAGTTTACATTAGTTATACCCTCCCCGAGACAGAACTCCAACGAGTACGTCGGACAGAACCTCGACAGCCGTTACGGAGCACTAGATCAATCGGGCAGCGTATCTAATACGTAACCGGGGGTTAAAATACTTACAACGAGGCAGAGCTTCGCTAATTAGGGGGGTATTATGTTCGAGTATAATAATTGTTATGTAGAATTGAGAGAGAAAGTCGAGTGAATGAACGAATTCTAAATGAGAGCCGATGGTCTCTATTTATAGTTCTGATCGTCCACCTTGTCGCGCCCCGCGTAGGAATCAACTAAGGGCTTCGCGGCCCGCGAGGCCAACTAGGGTAGGCCCTAGCTTGGCTGACTCAAACCCTAGACCCAACACGTTATCGACACGTGGCAACACCGGGCTGCTCCTAGCTGGCCTAACTGTCGCGGCCCGCGTAAGACGAAGACAAGGTCTTCGCGGCCCGCCAAAGACTACTGAATTTTGTTTTTATGTTATTTTATCAAATTAAAGGTATTTATGGTCAAATCTCGTATACGGGGTATATTTTAGGACGTATAGGAACGTTCTAAATATTTTAGAAGTGTCAAAAATAATTTAGGAGGGTTGTTATAAGGGGTGTGTTTATTTCTTATTTATATTTTCATTATATTAGTTATTTGTGTAAACTACAAGAAGTCATGTACACGAGAAGGACAAAATTACATTCATGTGTATTGTAGATGGCTTGATTTAACAAACACATTTATCCTTCTTTCACCAAAATATAGACATGTGTGACAAACGCTAAACGTAAAGATGATTCGTTCAACTACGAAGATATAGGAACATTTAGCTCCACTCATTAAAATGACAAAATGTGTGACAACTGAACGCAACGACTGGTTTGTGAAATATCATAAATGACAAATAGTGTAATTATATAACTTTAAGTCCAAATTGGAGGCTTGTTGTAGAGGCCCACGAACTTTGTAACATCAGTTTAGCTAGACTTTATCCAATTTTTGAAATATAGGAAGGAAATTTGAAGTACACCAAATACCAGTTGCTTTAAAAATGCCAAATTTTGGAGAACTTCTTGGTTGTTTCTTAATCCAAATTGTATACTTTTCTATAGTAGTATACTTTGGTTATTGGCAACTAGTATTAAACACCGCGCTTCGCGGAGATGTCGTAATTCACGAATAATAGTAATTCACGGTTAATATTAATACAACAAGAGGTATAAAACAAACTCAAGAAAAGTGAAAAAAAGAAACCTAAAAATATGTAGAAAAGAAAAGAAAAGAAAAGAAAAATAACATAAAGGAAATGAAAAAAAGGAAAAAGAGTTGATGAAAATAAACTCGATATCAAATCAAATAATATAAGTAATGTAAATGGCCCAAAAGAGAATTATTACTGTTTACAATTCTCTTTGGTAGTATATAAAACTAGCGAGATTACCCGCGCTTCGCAGCGGGTTTCAATCGGCATCTGATCGGTTCAATATGGTACCGGCACTCGGAATAGCAATCGAAAGAGACAAGCACAAGAGGATATACACATCGATTGAAAACAAAAAAAAAATGAATATCATTACCGATAGCGATGTTGTTCGGCTTGTATCGAGTCGATTCATCACGGTAAAGTTACTATACCAAACTCGCCATAGCTTACGGTACCAAAAAAATCCCTATTGCAAATACAACTCCATCTTCAACAAACTTTATACCGTCGCATCGTGAAAGCCATAAAAATGAATACGTTACTCGTAGCAATACCGATGTTGTTCAAACAATATCGGTCAAATTTCTTACGGTAAAGTTTGACTATATTTGACTCGTTCGAATAAAGTTATAAATGAAAAACAAAATACAATCAAAAGTGTTATAAAGATAAAATAACAAATAAAACTAAGTTTAATAATTTTTTAAATAATATAATTAAAAAAACTAATAGTCAAAAAATAAACTAAAAAAATATTAGTAAAATTAAATAGATAATATTAAAATATTAATCTACTTAAAAAATGTAAGATATAGTAATTGTTTATTTATTAAATAGTATCATTAAAAAAAACTTATAGTTAAAAACACTAAACTAATAAAGAAATTATTAGTAAAATAAAAAATATAATATTAAAATATTATTCTACTGTACATGTCCTTGTAAAATGTAAGATATAGGAATATACATATCAGTTTACTCCAGTTTTATACCAAATATATTATTATAGTTATTATTAATATTGTTACTTCTTTTTATTTTGTACGTTTAATGGGCTATTGGTGCTGTTGGGCATTAAGGAGCTACTAGGCTTATACGGATCTGGATATTGGAAGCTGGTCATGGGCTTAGAGATTTCAGTGGGCTTAGGGTTCAAACTAAATATGGATCGCATCATATAAAGGTGCCAAACAGTGTTCAGTTGTGGAGATGAGATTCGAGATTATTCCTTTAGGGTTTCATAACAATAGCATGTTATTTTTAACGCTCAAGATCTCTCGTGTGCTAGGTCTAGGTTTGTTGGGGATTTTCGGTTTGCCGGATGATCAGAGAGGCGTGTAATCACTCTCAGATCAAATTATTTCGGTGGTTCACCCGAAAAATTTAATCGGATACAACTCTGATTTGAGAAATGAACCAGTGTATGTTGCTGCAAAATTGTCTGAACCAGAAAAATGTGACAAAAAAAAACTGTATACGAAAATTGGGGTTAGGGATGGATAACTGCCTAATGGCAATTAATTTAAGGGTGAATTGCATATTTCCCCTTATAAAACTGTTTTATTGCATATTTACCCAATTCAAAATTAATATTGCATATATCCTCTTCTTTAACTAAGAAATTTGCAAATTTACCCATTTTGATTTATTTTATTAAAAATAATATATATAATGACTATTTTACCCTTAGTTTTACTAAAACTTAAAAAAGTTGAATATTTACCCATTTTACTAGTTTTTGTGTCTCTTTCACAATAGTTGTCTACATTTTGCTACTTAGTTTAGTTCGTTTCTTGCGTCTTTACTAAGTTATTTCAGTTTGCGTTTTTTGATTATATAATGAGCTAGAAATTTGAATTCGTTGTTTGTACACGTGTAACCTTAGACGCGAAACTTGCCAGAATCCCGCAAACCTAGTCAATCAAAGTTCATTTTTTTTTGGGGGGGGGGGGGGGGGGGCTCCCACCCTTTAAAAGCTTCGCCCATGCCGATTAATCCAAGAATTCCGTAAACCTAGTCAATCAAAGTTTGTTTCCTCTGCTATTGGTGATTTAATCCTTTAGATAACAAAATCAAATCACAAAAAAAAAACTACGAACAAATGAATCAGACCAATATTAAGGTTTACCTAACAAAAAAAAAAACACATATGAAAAATGGAACTGTAAGCCGAGATTTGTGAATGATCGGCGAAGAAAAACAAAGGAAGAAAACCTTCTTTTCTATGGAATCAGATCCAATCGTTTGACTTTTTAAATTAATTAATTTATTGTATTCAATTTTAAGAAATTGAATCATGCTAAACATGAGCATATAGTGCTATTGAATCATGCTATTGCACCAACATACGCATAAACATGAACATATAGTGCTATTGAATCATGCTATTGCAATCTGTAATCACAGACAAAAAGGGAATCACACATGCTATTGCAATCTGTAATCACAGCCTAACAAACCCCAACCACCGAACAATCGGTAAGGAGGTGAACGAACACTCGGGGCCGGCTAAGAACCAATCGATTATAGTTGAATCGGCGAACCAAATGAGAACGATAGGGATACTTTAATCGCCGGAGAAGGATCAACGGGAAGGACATTTCAATCGCCAGAGAAGGATAACCACATGAGAAGTGGAGTAATCGTCGAGAGAGAGGAGGAGAATGAACAGTCTATGGCTGGAAAATGGCAATTCCAGTGTATACTTGAAAAGGGCAGTTTAGTCATACTCAAAAAGAATAATTAGGTTGGGGAAATATGCAATTAAAATATGTGATTGGGTAAATATGCAATTGAAGTGCTTTTAGAAGGGGAAATATGCAATTGTTCCTTAATTTAATTTTAAGACAAATCGCCCTTCGAAAACTGCCAATTTTTATGAGTCGAAAATTGTTGTATTTTCCAGAAAAATAATTTTTCTGATGCAATTTTAGCAAGGCAATTTAATTAAAATAAAATTTAATCGGATACAGCTCGACCCCAGCCAGGAGCTGCCGCCCCTTGGACCCTGCTCCTAGGGGCGCTGCCCCCGGACCCCCGCCAAGGGGGCGCTGCCCCCTTGGAACCACCGTATAGTACGGGCTCCGCCCGTACACTTCGAATAATAATAACTCAAACAAGCGTTCACTCCCGCACCTCCTAACTTGCTTGATGTGTATTATTATTCGCTTTGATCACCAAGTCAATCCCCGATTACACTAAAATATCTAACAAGGTTTTGATCTTGGTTCCTCGTGTTGAAGAACCTGTTATCATATAGATTTAGTGAGAGTTGTGTCACAGATTGTTATATTGATGATCTGCAAGTGTGTGTGAGGATTTTATTGTTGAACGAAGTTAAGGTTTACCATGTTTTGACAGTTTTACACAATTAAGTTTGTACCAAAGGCAAACTGACCAAACCCAACCCAAGAGACACCAGCTACCTGTTTCAGCCCACCTGCTTTCTTAAACACATGAAACTCTTTTTTTTTCTTCCCTTTTTCATTTATCTAAAAAAATAAAGTCCATATATAATAGGGTTGAGTTATAATACAAAGTATTTAAAAATAAGAAGGGTAAGAAGCCACCAGAGAATGACAAGTGTCCTATGAGGAATTAAATGGAAATGGTAATTTTGTCTACAAGAGGAAAGAGAATATGCACATGCAAGTCACATGTTATTTCCCCCCCAATTTTTAAACGTCCGTAACTTTTTTATACATAATTTGTTTAAAAAAAATTATACCATAAAATCGAGCGTTTTTTTATCTTTAATATGAGTACTATATTGTTATATTTTTCAAAAAACAGTTGCATATTACACAATGGACATGATGTAAAACGCAATCAATGACTACAGATAAAGACACAATCAATGACTACAGATAAAAACACAATCAATGACTACAGATAAAGACACAATGGACAACATACTAAAACACAATGACCATAACGTATAACACAATGGCGATAACATATAACACAATAAGTATCAGACTAAATAAAAACACAATTGATGACAACAGATAAAAGACACAATTAATGACAACAGATAAAAGACACAATGGAGAGCAGATGAAGACACAATGGAAAACAAACTAAAAACACAATACACAACAAACTAAAACACAATGAACAAAGGTAATAAAAAAATTTGAACAAATTATTAAAACACAATGGACAACATATTAAAACACAATGAATAACATATTAAAGACAATGACCTGAACTAATAACACAATTTATATAAAACTCAAATATAACATCATCTTCATTGTGTCATATATTGTGTTATAGGTTCTTATAAAAACGCAATGGATAGAACCCAAATTAACATTGTGTTATAGGTTTTGATAATAACACAATGGACATGATGTAAAACACAACGTAAAGTAGATCAAAAACACAATCAATGACTACAGATAAAGACACAATGGACAACATACTAAAACACAATGACCATAACGTATAACACAATGGCGAAAACATATAACACAATAAGTATCAAACTAAATAAAAGCACAATTGATGACAGCAAATAAAAGACACAATTAATGACAACAGATAAAAGACACAATGAAGAGCAGATGAAGACACAATGGAAAACAAACTAAAAACACAATACACAACAAATTAAAACACAATGAACAAAGATAATAAAAAAATTGAACAAATTATTAAAACACAATGGACAACATATTAAAACACAATGAAAACATATTAAACACAATGACCTGAACTAATAACACAATTTATAGAAAACCCAGATATAACACCATCTTCATTGTGTCATATATTGTGTTATAGGTTCTTATAAAAACGCAATGGATAGAACCCAAATTAACATTGTGTTATAGGTTTTGATAATAACACAATGTATAGAAACTCTACTGACCAAAACCCAGTTAAAAGACACAATGACCTGAAAACTTTAACACAATGCAAAAAAAAAACCCAGTAAAAATGAATTTTTTTATTTTATTTTTATATGATAATATGGTACTCATATTAAAGATAAAAAAACGCTCGTTATTATGGTGAAATTTTAAAAAAAAATTATCGTATGAAAAAGTTATGGACGTTTTAAATCGATGGGGGAATTGGCATGTGCCTTGCATGTGGAGAGAGAAAATCCATAAATATAGGATTCTCTTTATGCCCTTCTATTATTTTCTTTTCCCTACAACTAATCTTGTAGGATCGTGAAACGACCTAACGAGTCGATCAGAAGAGTGCTCAGACCGAATCAGAGGCGGAATTCATTGATTCGGTCTTCGTTTAGCTTGTATTCACTATAAATTGTCTCGTTTATTAATCTCTGAACGTTTACAAGACTGGAGACACCTCGACAGCACCTCGGCGTCGGAAACTAGAACCTTACAACTGAACTCGTTTGAAGGGTATATATAGGCTAGACCCTTCCGTTTGAAAATAACACAACATTTTCAAACGGAACCCTTTCAAACGGAACCCTATTTCAAAGTTTACATTCAAACGGAACCCTTTCTAATACAAACTTCAAACGGTGAACAATAAACATGACAAACTTCACACTTTTCATACAATCCAAAGTTGTGATGTCATCAATGATGTCACCTATGTGATGTCATTTATGATGTCACATATGTGATGTCATGCTAGTTCAGATCTGCAACGAACCCGAGACTCGACATAAGACGAAGACGACAGATGAATGCACCAACAGACTCCCCCTCAGATGTTGACGAGTCTTAAGTGTCGAGTCTTTGCATCTTCAGTCTTAATCAGTCTGTTCACTTTCTTCGCATGTACCAGGATCTTCTCTTTGGCTCTAACCTCGTCAGACTCCCCCTCTCATCATGATGGGATCGCTGTCTGGAATTAGCTATCACCTTGAGATTTCATCCTGGCTTTAACTCTGTTCAGATCAACTCCTGCACACATTTTCTCACCACCATATAAGTTTTTACTTAAAAACAATAAGAAAAACTTACTGGTAATAGTTATATCAAATTCAAATTAATGACTCTGATTAACTAATCTCAACTTTTTTCTCAAAATCAGTTTCTTCTTTTAAACGCACACTCCCAAACCAGTTCATCATGTTCAGCACTTGGAATTTCGAAAATCAGCTCTTCATCATCAGTTGTCGAAAATCTTTTTGAATTTTTCAAAAATTATGCTAAAACACACTAAAATCTTTTTGTATTTTTGAAATAACAGAAATACAGTAAAGAAATATTTACAGACAATATTTTTGTGAGTTTGCGTAAGAGGATCATATCAGTATCTGAGACATATCACCAACACCATTAAGCTTTAAACATTTTAAGCTCTAAACGATTCACGTTGATTGACGATATTGTTGTCCACTTAAACTCAATCTAAAAACTTTCGAAATGCTTACCGATACGTTAAGTTATATTAAGATAACACTAAGTTCTTATGGACCCCACGATCTCAGCATATCCCCTCATCATGCAATACACTGACTCAAGTAATGCCTTTAAACTTTTATCGACTGTGATTTGTGCGAAAATAACGCAGAATGTTTAAACATTAACAATCAGGTCGATACTTCCGTATACGCAGAGAAAGTCCAATGTTTAAACAAAATAAGAAAATAAAAATAAGTTGAAGTTGTTTAGGCTTTAACCACCAGGTCGATACTCCCGTATACGCAGAGGTGATCCAAAGCTTAAACGAAACACCAAAGAAAATAAAGCAGAACGTTTAGGCAACAACATCCAGGTCGATACTCACGTATACGCAGAGGATGTCCGATGCTTAAACAAAATAAAGAAATAAAACAAGTTTAAATCTTTGCAAAATAAAATGCACAATCACAGCGACTTTTCAGCAAAGTTGTGAAAGTTCACAAACTTAACCAGTTTTATGTCTTTCGACAATCAGCGATTACTGAGTAGGCACACAATCAAGAAGGACAAAACTAAGTACTATGCTTTCGATCATGTTTCCCACTAGAACTAGGCTTTTTTTGCTTTAAGTTTGTATCGTTATCGCAAATCTACTAGTCTAGCTGAGCCTATCGTCACATCTTTAGTGAGACCGTTTATCACATTTTAACTTTACATTTCTTTAGCATGCTGTGACAGTCCAACTGATTTTCTATCATTTCCTCTTGTTTAAGCAAAACTCATTTTTAAAATTTTCAATGTTTTTGACATTTTTCAAATTTTCTAATTTTTTTAAAAATTTTTCTCCCCCTAAAATCAAAATATGTTTCAATTTTGATTTTCTGAGAAAATTTGAAACAAACTGTACAAGAAATGTGACAACATGATGAGAATCACTTCAATTCTCCATTCACCTGGCATAAACAATCAGAACTCCCCCTCACAACAAACTATTTTCCCACAGTGATTTCAAAACACTTAAGTTTGTTTTAATCAAAATGGTTTTTCCGTAAAATAAGTTTTGTGTGTCTTTTCACAAATTTGGGGTTTCATCACCTTGTTCTTTAACTACTTGTAAAAATTTAACATTTCCAAGATCAATCCACAAACATCACTTGTAGAAAATCAAGTACAACTTAATGTCCCTGATTTACCACTTGTAAGTCGAAATATCACTTTCGTGAATTTCTCAAGAAATGTGCCGATTCATGTTCCACGCTTACCAACCTGGGAACTCCGGCAAGTCAGGTTTTTCTATTTAAACAGATTCACCCAAGCCTGACGGTTCTTGGGTGATTTCGAATTCTTGTTCAACAATGGTGGAAAGTTTGCCTCATCCATTGTTAGACTAGAACTCTCAGTTTTTACCTCAACAACTGGCTCTTCTGACTTTACCACACCAGATTCATTGCCTGAATGTGGCTTGTCTGACTTTAACGAGTCAGATTCATCACCGACATGTGGCTCCTTTGTTTCCGAAGAAACAGATTCATCGCCACCAATTTTCACCTTCTTCTTTTCTTCTTTCGTCCTCAGATTTGTATCTGATGAATGCGTTTTGCTTGATTTGTCATTCTTTGGAGAGCAAGACGATTTATCAGAACTCTTATTCGATCTATCCGGTGAACCCGAGGACAAAATCTTCTCGAGATACTCTCTCGCCTTCTTTCTCTTCTTCCTCAGTCTGTCTTTTTGCCCCTGAGAAAGTTTCACTTTCGTTTCTTGAACTTTAGGTTCTTGAACCTTCTGTTCTTTGGGCTTGACATTGACTGATTTCTTTGCCATCTTCTGAGAATTAACCCTCAATCTTTCATTTGATCTCCTTGGGCAATCTCTGGCAATGTGGCCAATGATGTTGCAGTTAAAACATCTTCTTGACTCAAACCTCCAACTCTGGCAGTTAACAGCAATGTGTCCTTGATAACCGCATCGGTAACACACTCTGTTATCGTACCAATCACCATTTTCAGTCCAAACATTCAAATCATAGCACTGTTTGGCTTGGTGATATCCATCTCTCCTCTTGTATGCTGGATTTGACTTTTGAGCACTGTGGTCCAACCTGCACCACTTATTACCAACAGTTTTTGAGTTTTCATTTTTCGATTTTTGTAATTTTTCATTGCAATTGGATGATCGATCTGATGAGCTTTTATTATCTTTTTGAACATTTTTCAAAATTTTCTCTTTTTGTTTTTGTTCCACTTTCTTCTTCAAAGGTTTTTGCTTAGAGCATTCTCCTTTTACAGTCGATTGCAGAACAGTTTCTTGAAATTTTTCTTTTAACTTCAAAAACAATTTTTGTTTTTCGAATTTTTCATTTTTATCATCAGATTTCTCATCACAATCTTCAACTTTGACATTGTCAAAGTTTGTGACATCGTCACTTATTGGAACGGAATTGATCGGTTTTGGACAGGGATAATTCAAAGACTCAGATGAAGTCACAAAACCTTTCAATTTCTTTTCAATTTCATCAATCTTGTTTCTTGAATTCTCAGCTTCGTTTTCAAGCTGAGAGATTCTTTCAAGATGAGACTTGATTGATTTTTCATTTTCCTTCTTCATGTTTTCAAGAACAGACTTTTCATTTTCCAAAACATTTATCTGTTCTTGAAATTTTGTCTCATTTGCTTTCATATTCTTGTTCTCAAGCTTTATCCAGAAATCTTCATTTTCTGAATTCAACTCCTTTTCTTCTAACTCTTTGATTTTCTTTCGAGCACATTCACCTTCTTTTTCAAGTTTGATAATTTTCTGAAGATGGGAATTTATCATTTTTTGCTTTTCGATGTTGTTTTTGCTAAACACATCTCTTCCATCTTCAAGAATTTTTATTTGATTTTGAAAAGCTTTTTCAATTCTTGATTTTTCAATTTCAAAACTTTTAATCTTTTCTTCAAAAACATTTGCTTTTTCTTTCAATTTCTGATTCTCCAATGTCAAACTGTTCAATTTACTTAACAGTTTGTCATTTTCAGATTTTCACCCTCCCACAATTTTCTTTCAAAATAAGAATCTGCTTATCATCAGCTTGCTTTTCATTGTTCAACTTCTTGATCTCCAATGCCAAACTTTCCGCATCTTTCACGAGTTTGTAATTGTCAGCTTCAAGTTTATCACATTTAGAGCACACTGATGCAGAACTTGAAGATTCATTCTTCACAGATTCTTCATTCTTTGGAGCTTGCTCTTCATTTGCCCTAAATGTACCTGCACAAAAGATTTTAACGAAATCAATAGGATTTGCATACTCATCAATATAACAACCTCTTTTAATATCATATTTCATCACATATTTTGCCCTAACACATTCAACAATCCTTTTGTTTATCTCATCAATCACATCTAAGCCCATATCCATCAAATGATTTTTTAAGACATTTATCATTTCTTTCCTCTTCTTTCCATTTTCAAATTCATGAGTTTTAAGTATGCTGATGAATCTTTTTAGATGTAATTTTGAAAAATTTGAATCCTTTTTAAAAATTTTCAAACATTCACTCCATTCAATAGGTAATGCATCTGCAAACTTTTCTATTTTTTCAGCATCTGATGGAAATATCTCATGATTTTTTAAGTAACCAAGTAAGACTCCATATCGGTTCTCTAAATTTTCCAATGTTTCATTTTTCAAACATGCAAAATATGTAAACCTTTTGACCCAAACATCCTTTTTCACATTTCTATAACTATCGTCCAAAAACCCCATATACCAATCATTTAATCTTTCAATATCATGATTTTCCATCTCATCAAACATCTTGTCCATTTTTCAAACTCAAACTGATTGGACTCGGTAAATGAATACTTGGGCTGATTTTTATTTATTTTTTAAATTTGGGCCGTTCAATTTAATGCAATTGAAACAGAAATTCTCGTGATGAAACAAAATGATTCGACCACTAAATCCACTAAACCAACAAACTCAATATGTAATAAATTGATTGGACCTCTAAACACACATTCACATGTTCTGAAATAATCACATGAAAAGTCTGACAACACTATTTGATTTCAAGATAATGAAATACAGTTGACAATTTTCAATGAACAAAAACTATTATGATTGGGCCGCGTGGACTGTAGTGGGCTGTGGATCACTTCAATTCTTTTCAAACAAGGTAGCCGACAATTTTAACACCTCAAAACAATCCTATTGGATCCCAAAGTCTACTAAACCAACAACTACAATTCACAACACATTCATTTTATCGAAACTCACAAATAGACAATTAATTTCCACTAACCGCACATGGGCCTTAGAGTCCAATACATTGACAACTTATCTTTTCAAACCTCTTTGAATATCTAACCGAGAATCACGTGAACTGTTATTGATAAACTGAAACAATTAATATAGATCACATGTACTCTCAATGATAATATCCGACAACACACTACTCGAAGTACTTTCAATCGGTTCACACAACTCAATACATTTTCAATAATATCACATGAACTGACACTCTCGTAAACTGTTATACACAAATCGATGAACACACTTTCAAACAGTAATCATGTTTCAAACTATCATGTTGTCAACTTTCAAACAATATGTTCAAACGATCAGTTTCAAACGATAGATTCAAACGTAACAGACCTGTCACGTTTGAAATTACATCATTTTCAAACGATGGAATATCTTTTCAAACGACAGATCTATGACATCATCAACTCGCGAACAGTTTCAAACGGTCAGGCAGTTTTCTATCACTTTTAGATCGAATTTCAGTCTGAAACTTTTAAAGCTTTGTTAATTGTCAAATCCGAACACAGTGTGAAAATTATAGCCGATTTTAACCGTAAAAACTATCAATTTTGTGCAAGAAGGTGTAGAAAATCAGAATTTTTCAGCGAAAACGAGCTAAACGGTAAGAACTCTTCCTCCTGAGCTCTGATACCACTTGTAGGATCGTGAAACGACCTAACGAGTCGATCAGAAGAGTGCTCAGACCGAATCAGAGGCGGAATTCATTGATTCGGTCTTCGTTTAGCTTGTATTCACTATAAATTGTCTCGTTTATTAATCTCTGAACGTTTACAAGACTGGAGACACCTCGACAGCACCTCGGCGTCGGAAACTAGAACCTTACAACTGAACTCGTTTGAAGGGTATATATAGGCTAGACCCTTCCGTTTGAAAATAACATAACATTTTCAAACGGAACCCTTTCAAACGGAACCCTATTTCAAAGTTTACATTCAAACGGAACCCTTTCTAATACAAACTTCAAACGGTGAACAATAAACATGACAAACTTCACACTTTTCATACAATCCAAAGTTGTGATGTCATCAATGATGTCACCTATGTGATGTCATTTATGATGTCACATATGTGATGTCATGCTAGTTCAGATCTGCAACGAACCCGAGACTCGACATAAGACGAAGACGACAGATGAATGCACCAACAAATCTCAACCCTCCAAATCTAAAATCAATGGACTAGAATCCTTCTTACCCTTCTTATTTATTTTATCTTTTGTATTTGATCCTAACCCGTTATATAATAAACTTGGGCTAATTTCTTATGGGGAAAAAGAAACCCAACACATACTTGGTGGGTTGGAAGATGTTTTGGTGGCCAATGGCACGGTGACTAGGGGTGAGCAGACAAACCGAAATAACCGACAAAACCAAACCGAAACAAAAACCGACGGTACGGTTTTCGGATTTTTAATAACTGAAAATTTCGGTTCAGTTTTCGGATAAACATTTTCAATAACAAAAAAACAAACCGAAATGAACCGAAACGAAGATAAGTTTATCTGATAGTGTTGTGTTTCATTACATAATCATTGAATTTCAGTTCCAAATATACCATTGTGTGTAAATTCCAAATAAGTTTATCTGATAGTGATAGTGTTGTGTTTGGATTATAACACAACTATTCACTACTCGAAGAAGTAATATAACGACTTGATTTGTATGGAATTTAAGGATGAAATACGGCGAAATTGAAATCAATACACAACCAGAACAATCAAAATTACAGAGGAGATGGGAATCAGATCATAATAGAATTGAGATGGGAAGAGAACTATCCATTTGCATAACATTCAATCTGCCCTAATCTTTCCATATCTCTTGCTTATATCTTCTGATAGTGTGCTCCTATGCCATTCATCTTGTTGGGCCGTTGGATTGGGCTTTTTGGATCTTATCTGGGCTAGGTGGCTTCATAACAGATAGTTTTACATGATTGGGAGATTGATCAAGGTTTCAACAGATTATTTGAAGATTCAATTCGGTTTCTAGGTTTGATGTTGGATATACAATATTGAGAAATGGATGGAAATTGCAAATTTCGCTCTCAATGTTCTACAAGACTCATTAACATGGACATTTTATTAGAGGTTCGAAAGACTGGAGGAAGCTCGTCGAAGCCATACTTATGATTACCATTTGGGAGATACGGAAGGCGCGAAACGAGAAGGTTTTCAATAATAACCAGGTGCATTTTATTAGAACGGCGGAACTTATAAAAGAAAATGCTTTTCTTTGGATTACGAGTAGATCAAAATTTTGTAATATTGTTTGGTCTAGATGGTTAGAATTTAACATTTGTGACATTGTGATGTAATCCGTCGGGTTCCAGTTGCTAACGGGCCCGGTTTCTATTTTTTAAATAGAAGTTTTGCCATTAAAAAAAATTAACATGGACATGCATTCATTGTGGTCAGGTGTTAAAATTTGATTATCAAAACTAGATTTAACTTGAAATCCAACAAAACTTGAACTCAAATCGTATCATTTCTTAAGAAGTCTAATTAAGAATTAACACTACAGATTTTATTACAACGATTTTATGGTTTTCGATCGATGTACATATTTTTTCCTTATACCATGACGAAATAAACCAATTCCTTTGAACAAAGTCGGTACCGTTATCAGAATTATTGAAACCGGTACCAATATTTGTTTTTTTATTGTTTTCAATTGATGTAACATATATTGTTTCTTTTAAATATAGTTTTTATAAAATTTCGAAAATACCGTTGCAACGTACTTATTTATATCTTTATATTTATGTGTCAATATAATTATAATTCAAAACCGAGTTGCTCTAACGCACGAACATAATCCACTACTTAATATACACAAATGGATGAAAATTCAAAATTGCAGATTTCGCTCTCAATATTCTACAAGTCTTTAACATGGACATGCATTATGATCAAGGTGTTAAAATTAAATTATCAAACAAAATTGAACTTGAAAGCAACCAGAACTTGAACTTAAATCATATCATCTCTTAGGAACTCATATTAACACCAATGAGTTTATTAAAACAAGAAAATTCACATCAGAAATAAATAACTCAAATGAAACCAGTTTGATAGCAAAGCACCAACCAGTAAATAGAAATCTATTTATATAAATTAAGTACAAAACAGCTGCTGCTCCAAAAAGACCCTTCCATTATTCCAGCTTTCACTTCCAGTCCCTTTGCCAGCTGCTGCCCTCCAAATTCACAATATCCTGTAACACTAATCATGCAATAAGTAGTAACCAAGAACAAAGAAAAATAACCAACTTAAACTGAAACGTTTTATTTGCGACTGATTATGGTTTAACTAGGTAATATAATATTATTTTAACTATTACAACATGAAACTGAACTGAGCAAAGTAAAAAAGGATGTATACACCATCTCTATGATCAAAGCTTAGTATATTGAACACCATACCTTAAATATCTTGAAGTGCATTCAGAATATGCAGTAATTCACGTACAACGTTTTTTATATCCATCCGTTGTTGTGGGGAATCCACAGAGCATGATACTCCAATCTTGATTGTTGATGCCAGACATTCCTTTAATTTCTCTTCATCTATTACTTTATTTTTAGTAGCAGTCTCTTTCTCTTGATAAGTGTTTACAATGTTAACGTCAATAACATTGGTTACATGGTCTGGCAAGGACATGGAAGCAAATTTATGAAGGCTAAGGCCATCCTGAAAGATGTCATCGGTTGGTTTTTTCCCGGTCATCACCTCGAGTAATAATATCCCAAAACTATAAATATCTCCACTACTTGTCATCTCATTCCCGATACCGTACTCTGCAAATTATAAGTAATTACTTTTAAAAAGGTAATACTACAAATAAATATGAATGTGTCTCACTACATGAGCTTTACCTGGAGCAATGTAACCAATCGTTCCTCTATTCATAGTTGAGTTGGTTTGGTATGAAGTTATTCCTAGAAAACGAGCTAAACCAAAGTCCCCTATATGAGCTACCATGTCATCATCAAGTAGAATGTTGCTAGGCTTCAAGTCGCCATGAACAACAGCAGGTATGCATTGATTGTGAATATAATCAAGTGCACATGCTACATCCATTAGGATATTTACTATTTGAAGAAGGTTGAGTCTCGATGTACTTTCACTTGAATGTAACCAATCATGTAAACTTCCGTTGGGCATGAACTCGTATACCAAAGCTTTGAAATCATTTCCTTGAAAGTCAACACTAGAACATGAAGTTATTACCCTCAGTACATTTCTGTGTCGTATGTTCCTCCAAACTTCACACTCCCTCGTAAAGCTTCTTTGAGCTCCTCGATTTTGAAGATGCAGAACTTTGATTGCAACAAATCTATCATCATCATTAAGGATTCCTTTATAAACGGAACTGAACCCACCATTTCCAATCAAATTGGCTTCGGAGAAGCCATTGGTAGCCTTGAAAAGTTGTAGGAAACTTTCAAGAACCGATTGCTCTTTGATGATTGAGATAGTTGCCTTGTGATTTTCTTCTTACAACAAACATATGCTAAACACGTAATGGTGAAAAGGGTGGAAGCCACCAAAATGACTATTATAAACAAAAGAAACTTTTTTGTTTGTTTTTTTATCTCCTTGCATCTGGGTAACCTTAGTTCAATTAAGCCACCACAAAGCCTTTTATTCCCAAAAACTGAGAATGCACTTTCATTGGAGAACACTCCTTGCATTGGTACTTCACCCTCAAAATCATTATATGACAAATTTAAATGTTCTAACTTCAACTGTTCCAAAAATTTAGGAATTTGCCCCGATAAATTATTATAAGAAATATCAAGTTCCATCAGTCCTTTCAAGGAACTTAATGATGATGGCATTATACCTTGAAATAAGTTGCCTTTAAGGAACAACCTTGTAAGGCTACCACAATCACCAAGGCCACTAGGAATGTTTCCTGATAAATTATTATAAGATAAATCCAGAGCGCTCAACATCTTGAGGTATCCAACCTCCATTGGAAGTGACCCAAACAAATTGTTTTGAGAAAGATTCAAAGTTTTGGATAGAGATGAAAGTTGAAGAAGTCGTGTGGGTATTTTGCCGTTAAGTCTATTGTCATGAAGGTCTAACTCTAATAGACGACGACAATTTCCAAGGCTTGATGGAATAGCCCCTTCCAACTTGTTTGAAGATAAAGAAAGTGTGATCAACAATGATAAATTCCCTATGGCCTCAGGAATTCTTCCTGAAAGTTGGTTTTTTTGTAAATCAAGTAGTCGTAGGTTTTGAAGGTTACCAATGGTTGAGGGAATATTTCCAGTGAAATGGTTTGTTGCTAAATATAAACTGCTCATGCCAGCTAGATTGCCAATTGATAAAGGGAGGTTTCCGTGTAACTGATTTAGCTCTAAAGATAAATAACTGAGTTGATCAGAAAGATTACCTATAGATCTCGGGAGCACTCCTTGAAAATTGCAATCGGAAATATCCAGGTACTCTAATTTGGTACAATTTTCCAAAGATTTAATAAACTTCATTTCGTCAACTTCTTTGCTTCCAAAGTTGTTAGAACCGATGGTTATAAAATATATATCTCTTAGTTTTGAAAAGTCGATCGTCAACTTTCCACTGAACATGTTCTTATTCATTTGAAGATCCGACAATCTTGAGCAATTAGAAATTGTTGGTGGAAGAGGCCCGGTTAGTTGGTTACCCCATAAATAAAGAGAAACGAGTTGTGGGAGCATCGTACCAAAGGCTAGAGGAAGGCTGCCTGTCAGTTGATTATTAGTGAAGCGAACCTCGGTTAGGAGTGAAAGGTTATACATGGGAGCGATGGTCCCGGATAAATTACAATGACTGCAGTAAATTTGCTGTAAATTTTTCCAATTGCTTAAGGTGTCTGGAATGCTCCCACCCAAAGGATTTCTGTGAGTACCAAACACTACCATTGTTGTAATATTCCCTAAGAAAGGTGAGATTCCACCTGTTAATTTATTATTTTGAAGTAATAGGAAACTAAGTTTTGGGAGGAAACTGATCTCTTTGGGTATGCTTCCAACTAACTCGTTTTCGGCAAGACTGATCTGTACAAGGTTAGAACAACCGGATATGTTAGCTGGAATGACCCCGTTGAATTTGTTTGTATGCAGAGTAAGATCACGTAGCCTAGAAAGGCGGCCGAGTTCATGAGGGATGGCTCCTTGAAAACTATTATTCCAAAGGTGAAGTCCACGGAGGAAGCTGAGGTTCCCTACATGAGGAGACAAAGAGCCTTCTAGACCTAGCGAGATCAGCTGTAAATAAGTCACCCTTCTATGGCGCTTCCCACATGTAACACCAGCCCAATCACAGAAATGCATGGAACTGTTCCATGATGTTAGAGCTCCAAATGGATCATGAGTGATCATCAACTTGATATTGATCAAAGCCTGATGATCAGTCTCATTTTGGCCAACATAGGCAGCTGAGATGGTTGTGGAAGTAAGAAATATAACAAGAGCATAAAAGATCAAATGAATGTGAGAGAAAGATGCTAAGCAAACAATTGGTTGTTTTGAATTCATTTTTAGGAGTAATAAAACTGGAGATGAAAGTCCTTAGGCCTTTTTATCATCAACTTTTGAATGTTAAATGAGATGGCCAGGGGCAGATTCAAGTTACTGTCAAAGGGGGAGGCCCCCATTCAAGATTCATAAGTTTTCTAAAACTCAAGTCATGTTAAATGAGATGGCCAGGGGCAGATTCAAGTTGCTGTCGTCATTTAGTACTTGTCGGGTAAACATGTATGTGGTCTTAAGTAATCAAATTGGGTATCACCTAATCCATACTTATCTCATTCTCGTAAATTTTTTAAAACTAAGCTATACTCAATCTCATACCCGTCAAGCTTCAGATATACCTGTCCCGAATATTTTGGGTGTCCGTGTCAGATTTCCTTTTTGTCATCCCTATGTATCCAGTTATCACTTGGGCGTTACAAATTATTGAATATCACCTATTAAAATGAATATATTCTAATAACTTTAAAATTGGAGACAATGCATTCACTTTCTACCCGAGCCGAGCCGGCTCGGCTCACTTTCAAACCGAGCCATATCGAGCGAGCTTTTTCCGAGCTAAATCCGAGCGAGCTCCGAGCCGCGAACTTTATGGACAGCACTATTTTATACTATTTTAACAGAAAATTAACAACAATTAGCCTTAATACTCAAAGATGTTACAAAATCGAAACTATAAAACCTGAATCTGTTAGAAAAAATATTAGTATTCAATTCCAAGGTGTTACTTTACAATTTGTACAAGTAACTCTTTTTGGTCTTCGTCATTCAATTCCATCAATGTATTCCATATCACCTTTCTTTTCAAACGACTTTTTACACCTAAGCTAATTACCATTAAACTGACTAAAGGCCCCTCAAAGTATAAATCTAAATGTAAATGTTGAAATTGTAAGTTTGTAACGAATGTTGATTATTTGAAAGGTTATTGAAATATTGGAATATCTAGATGTATGTTCGACTAAATACGACTACTTGATGATACATGAATGAATATATGTATTGGTAAAATATATAAGTATTGTTGATGGTGATAAATGTGTATTTTAGTAAGTACATGGAAGCATGTATATATGTGACGACATGATATTATTTTTATGTACTTAGACATTTCTTAAAGTGATTCATATTAGTGTGCGAAAAAAGTATTTTTTTAGAGAAATATAAGTTAGTAATATATAAATATATTATTTTTATTATTACAACGAAATTGTATTAATTTTATTAAAAGCAAATATATTATTTTGAAAATATATTTGTTTGTTAATTGATCGAGACAGTGTTTATACAAATTTGTGGCATGAAATCCCAAGGTAGTTAGTTTTAAACGTACTTATGTGTATTTTGTTTAATATATTATATATAGGGAAAGATAAAACGAAAACCTACTTGAGTTGAGAAAACTCAAAAAATCTTTGTAAAAACCCTATTTAACATTTTTATTTTTTTCTAAAATATAGGGAATGTAACATACATATATTTGAACATTTTTATAAAAGAAAAACAAAAAAGCGCCAAGTAGTTTATTTTTTTAAAAATATTAAAAATTTCATGTTACACAATATATATGTCCAAAAAAAATGTAACATACAAATTTTGAACAGATCGTGGCCGTTGGATGAGGAGATCATGAATTTAGGAATTAAATGAATTTAATAAATTATTAAAACAAAAAAAAAACTTATCTAAATAACTGCATAAGGGCAAAATGGTAATCCCATTCTTTCGGTTATTAGGAAATAAAATCACAATTCAAATTAAACCCCGTCTTCTTCTCTCTCTAGAAGTTAAAAGCGACGGCCATTTTTTTTCTTCTGGTGAATTGTTCTACACCTCCATCTTTCCCAGTGATTACATATTCAGGTGATATATCAAGGTACCAATTTCAAGTGGATTTTGGTTTTTGTAATTCTTTGTTTCATCCTATAGTGTATAGTTCAACATTTGTTCCTATTAAAGCTAGGGTTTTAGATGATTGTGCATATAAGAAGCTTTTTTATTCAACTAGATTTGGTTCAAGCTCCTTGATTTACATTTGATTTGTGACAGTTTTGTTCTGATTTTGTCAATTTTGTTTTTTATTATAGGGTTCATCCAATTTCTTCTTTGATTTGTGGTTTGTGTTTGATAGGGCTCATAAACAAATTAATACTCTGTTATACACATACGTATACTTGTGTTGAAGATATTGTTCATTAGCTGCTACTTGGTTGTATTGGTTCATAACTGATAAGATATCACTATACACAGGTGTATAAATTACGTTATAAAAATCACGGATACACATGCGTATAAACTGTTATACAATAGTTTGGGTGTTTTTTTTCGTATTGGAGTAATATTTGGTTCTACAAATATGTATAATCTCATCTGATGTTGCTGATATGTTTGGATTTTGTTGTTGGAATGTTGCTGATTCGACTATACACATGAGTACTCTGTTTTTTTGGGTTTATTCAATTATACACATATGTATATTGTTTTGTTGTTCTTATATGTATAAACACATTGTGTGTAGAAATTAATTGTTTGTACATTAGTTGATTTGTTCGGATTTTATGAAGGGTACACGTATGTATATTCAGTTGTGTGATGTTTGTACATATACATACATATATATATATATATATATTAGTCATTGTGTGTAAATTGGTCTAATTCTTGTGTGTTTGTTTCTTAAAGTTGAATAATGGTTGCCTGAACAGCCGAAAGAAAGGACACCAACCATGTCATCCACTGCAGTGCAGTACACTAGCGGTGACATAAAAAATCCGGCGAACTAAGAAAAATGTTTGAAGTGGACAACGTTAGTTCCTGATAAAGAAAGTCTGGACCTATAGCTAACGCCCCTTTAAGAACCGGTTCGTTTGGTAATTCGTCTCATTCCAACCAAACGTCATCAAACTCGGGTAATCGAATGGGTTCATCAGGGGCGGGTCCTGGTTCGTCGTCGATGAAGAAAGCTGGTTCTGGTCCGTTGAATAAACACTGTGAGCCCATTAGGAAGTCATCTGGACCGCAAAGTGGAGGGATGCCCAGTTCTCGACACAACTCTGGACCGCAAAGTGGAGTGACTCCAGTTCTCCCAACCACAGGGCTCATCACGTCTAGACCCCTTAACTCAAGCGGTCAACCCCGGAGAGGGTCGGGGTCAACAGACGCTACAGGGCCTGGTAAATCGCAAACCGCCAAGGTTAAAAATCAAGCGGTTACTCACTTACGCCAGGAGGATGGGCGTTCTTTCTCCAGGTTATTATATAAACCATTATTATGGGGATTTGTTGCTACATTTTTTTTTATTTTTGTTGTTACTGTAACTGTTTCACGGGCGCAGTTGATGAGCCCGGCCCGTATGGCAGGGGTCGGTACGACATCAACATGTTACCAGAAGTCAACATTAGTTAACGGAGAAAAGGGTCTCAATGGTTCGAAACTGTAGGACCGAGTTTCGTGACCGAAACCGTGATTCGTGTGAGATCGGTTCAAAACGGGAGAGATTAGATATAAACAAACAACTTCTTTGTATTAATCCGGTAGTATAACATTACAAATCGGCCCGATTACAAGATAACCGAACTAATACCAAAGGAGTACACATCCGGGGAGAGACCAAGTGGTGATCTCTCCCGGTGAGGTCTCAAACCTCCTAAACTCTCCTTGTGTTGCAAATGACAAGGGTTTTCTATTTATAGTCACACCCCTTGTCTTGCAAACACACACGGTCAACCGAATAACCCTCTCGTTTGACCACTTCAAACGAGCGGGTCTATACACGTTCGATGGACCGTTTCACTAACTATTACAAATTCAGCGTAAAATAAAACTAATCTATTCGACAAGCATCGGACACAAAATCTGCATCAACAAATTCCCCCTTGTCCGTTGCTGTCGAATGCTGAAAATGCAACTGCAATCGATCTTCAGTCAAGTATTCATCTTCTCTGTGTTAACAAATTCCCCCTTGACTGATGATCCAGGTAAGTAGTATCTTGACGCTCCTTGTAAAATATTTCCCCCTTAAAGTACGCGTATCCGTGTTGGGTGTTGTGCAATTTCCTCAATTGACCGATCTTCCGCTGATCTTCCAATACTCCAACCGGCATTTGATAAGGGTTCCAATCTTTAAGAACTGCATCAAGTCTTGATCTTGTCATAAGAACTCTATTTCATACAAGCATACTACATTGATAGAGATTTCTGGTGAACTGTCTTCTGTAAACCGTCTTTGTGGAATCGACCAAGTAATGCACTTTAATCTTCAGCATCAACACTCAGGAAAGTCAGCTAGACCAAGTGTATCCCTTGCAAGCTCAACCAGCATGCTTAGTTGAACTACATCCAGATCTCATTGTCTCGCCTTTGTGAAGTTGACCACGTAATGCACTACGGATCTTCAGCATCAGTACTCAGGAAGTCAGCTTGACCAAGTACATCGTTTGCAAACTCAACGAATTGAGTTACCCCCAGATCCCTGTAAAATCCCAAGGAAACATCAAACCCAAAACCGAATCCTGCAGGTCTTCAGTCTTGAACTATCAGCTTTCATAAAGATTCCCCAGGTCTTCAGTGAACAGCGCTTTTGTAACTACTGTAGACTTTAGAAACCTGTATTTTTCCGTGCAAAACCCTTCACGCTGGCTGGAGAATTAATTAAAATCCTCAAATATGTGTCTGTGCAAAACATTCCACGCCGAACCGTTAGTATCACCAGAAAATCACAAACTCTACCACCTGTGATTGCGTTTAGAAATTTACCGAAGAAATTCAACATACGAAAATTTTTATTCCCCCTATTTCTTTGGTAAGATCTCTAAACCTTAACAGATTCTCTCCACTTCAAAGAAACTGTCGTCAAATGTTCACCAGTTCCCTCCACTAAGCGGAACTGTCATCAATCTCCGTTGAATGTTCTTGGTTTTTCGAAAAATCACGAAAACGAATTTCTTCTTTGCATATGCTAGTTGAATAAGAACGTCCCCTAGTACCCTGTTGGATCCGACTTGTATCCCTCCAAAGACTTTGTGAACTCGTTAGGACCGGTATTGACATTCTAAGTTCATGCATTCGTTACCAAATGCGAGAATATGACAATAAACAAAAACAAATTTCTTCGTTGCATATTCTAGTTGATAAGGAAATATCGCCTAGTACCCCGTAGGATCCGACTTGTATCCCTCCAAAGACTTTGTGAACTCGTTAGGACCGGTATTGACGTTCTAGGTTCATACGTTCGTCTTCAAATGCGAGAATATGACAAATAACAAAATGCTTTCGAACATTTTCGAATAACCGATAACAATCATAAACAATCGACGTGCGGAAGTGAACATACCGTTCTCGTTTTTGGCCCATCGTAGTCAAGTCACCATTTTTGACATTTGCATCGGTAACCGTGACTACCCCACATTTTTCAAAAATCTCAAGTTTTCATCATCATTTTTTTTTTATTTATTTATTTTTTTTTTAAATCATCATCTTTTGTTTTCGTCATTCCGCATCATCCCGTGCTGATTTGGCGCGCTCTTGAACCCGTACAAATTTGACTTTAACATTTAGAAGTGCCATTCAAATCAACTGTCTACATCTTCACACTTCCATTCTCTAATGAAACCCCCACATTGCAACTCATGTAATCAATTTCAAGTTTATGCACCACACTCCAAACCGTAACTAATTAATTCCATGCTCAAACATTTATGTACCCCATGTGCGGCCTAAAAGAAATAATACATTTGATGCAATCAATACCCAAATAGGTGGACACCCAACAATTTATCCAAAAAAAAATATGTGGCCCAATGAAATGCTCACATACTCCACCGAAATCTAGAATGCTGGCCCAATCACAGACATTAAAAATATTCAGCTGCCACAAAAATTTGTCAATTATGCGGGCCCAAGAAAAAATCTCATCATTCTCTAATCATTGGGCTTGACCTACAACCAAAAGCCCATGAAACCATGAACCATTACCTGCGACAGAAACCCTATATGCTTCACCAGCCGCTTTCTTCTATTCTGTGATAACTCAGACAAACTTTATCCCCAAAAAAAATATGTGTGCAGCCATTTACCCTTCTTTGCGATACACTTCATCCAAAACCAAACCTGACATATAAAACTTGCAAGCCACCGCCAACATCACCTGAATTCAGCCGTCAACAACATCTGTCTTCCTCTTCTTCGATACCCAGCAACCAGCGACACTAAACTTCTCCGATTCCACCTGCAATTACCGGATCTTCTTCAGTTTATCAAAGATACCTACAACCTCAAACCAGAACCTCCTTGCATATGTTGTTCAATCTTTGATTCACAAACATCAGAACAATCGTAACCCCTGTTTCAGAATCATCTTTCGAAACATATGTTGGATCCTTCGAATTGATCAGATCTGGATCCTTCGAAGTTGTTGGGACTGATCATCTTTCGAAGTTGTTCATCTTTCGAAACATATGTTGGATCCTTCGAACTGATCAGATCTGGATCCTTCGAAGTTGTTGGGACTGATCATCTTTCGAAGTTGTTCATCTTTCGAAACATATGTTGGATCTGATCTTTCGAAATATGCTGGATCTTTCGAAGTTGTTGAGGGTAAAGATGATCCTTCGAAATCTGTTTGATCTTTCGAGCACCCTTACATCTTTCGAAATATGAAGCTGCCAAGAACATCAAGAACACAGCCACTGTTCTTATGCAGATCTTTGACGAAAACATTGTATTTTTTATTTTTGATGATGATAACTTGATTATATAGGTGAAAAACATAAAACCGAACACATGTTTCAGCACAGATCTGAATATTCGGGTCCAGATCTGAGTTTTTCTTCATTTCACCATTTTTAGATCTTGAACAAAACTCACGAAAATCACAGATCTAGAGCACATGTGACTTAGTAAACGGTTAGATTTACTAAATCGGGCACCATGGCTCTGATACCAAATGTAGGTCCGGGTTTCGTGACCGAAACCGTGATTCTTGTGAGATCGGTTCAAGACGGGAGAGATTAGATATAAACAAACAACTTCTTTGAATTAATCCGGTAGTATAACATTACAAATCGGCCCGATTACAAGATAACCGAACTAATACCAAAGGAGTACACATCCGGGGAGAGACCAAGTGGTGATCTCTCCCGGTGAGGTCTCAAACCTCCTAAACTCTCCTTGTGTTGCAAATGACAAGGGTTTTCTATTTATAGTCACACCCCTTGTCTTGCAAACACACACGGTCAACCGAATAACCCTCTCGTTTGACCACTTCAAACGAGCGGGTCTATACACGTTCGATGGACCGTTTCACTAACTATTACAAATTCAGTGTAAAATAAAACTAATCTATTCGACAAGCATCGGACACAAAATCTGCATCAACAGAAACCAACCGAAAGCTTGCAGTCGATATCATTAAAGATACCAAATTTTACCCCAAGTTTAACCAGTTTTGTAGTCCCGCGTGTTATGTTGACGGACACTATTTCCCTACTATGCAAACGATTAAATCTCCAAGTTTATTGTACTTATTAAGAAACCAATAGCTTTGAATGACTGATTAAAAAACCTGGTTTTGGTCGTACTCTGTTTTGGGTATTCTGTACAAATGTGTATAGCGTTGAATGTACGATGTAGTAAAAACGCACACGTTCTGGTTCTGTTGGTGTATTTGCGTTAACACACAAGTGTATGGTTGTAATACACAATCGTATTTGCTTGTTTTAATAAAAGTTCTTATTAGTTACACATTTTTATGGCTGATTATACACAAGTGTATTGCTGTCGATTCCTGAATGTCTAAACTTTTAAACAGTGGTCTATAGAGGGAAAAAAAGAGTATCTGTATTGATGCGGTTAATCTAATCACTGTTCACAGGTTATACACAAGTGTATCATTAAAAAGAGACCATCACACCAGTGTACAGTTATCTATCATACAAACATACAAGTGTCTCATGTACACCTAGTTAACGTTTCTAACACGTTTGAGTTTGCAACTTCATCTTGTTCGTTTTAATCCCGCTGTTTCAAAAGACCAGACTTCCTTTCCTCGCTGTTAACACCCTACCAAGATAATTACGTGTTATACTAAAAAAAATAGAACCAACTTTAACAACATAAAAGTTATCCAATACATACCTGCCATCGTTTGTAATATCGTTCTTACCCTTCCTTTTCCTCGGTACAACATTTCTGTACACAAACAAGAATTTATTCAATCATTTAAAGCAAATACCAAACAATAACAATTTACGTCAGATAATACCTTCTTTATCAACTTTTCCGCGTATAGTTTTGGGTTAAGCAACACTCGAACTTTGGCTCTTCTGCACACGTCTCATTTTACATACTGGTTCTCATTTAGAGATTTCAAACAACAAAGCCCTGTATGCGCAAATGTCTTTCTGCAGAAAAATAAAAAATATGAAGTATGTTACATTGTATGGTATACACATGTGTACAACTTGAACATACACATGTGTACACTGGTAATTCTAATGTACACATGTGTATACCGAACCAGTTCACATAAAAACAAAACAAGAACAACTAATTTGTAAAATCAACCATATACTTGAAAATAATTATACAAACTGTTGCAAAACATGTTGTAACGTAATCATACACATGTGTACACATTTTATAACTCGCATTCATAAAATTAAAACCTAACAAATATACACTTCTGAAATGTCAAAAAAGCTTCTACAATACAATTGTATACCGAGCACAATCCGCTAATTTGTTAACTATACGCCTATGGACACAATACACATGTGTACATAAACGACTTTACAACAACTCACCCAAATAAACAACCTAAAATCCCTTAAAAAACAGAGCACAACCCACTGACTATTCTGTTAACTCAACCTTATTATTCAAAAAAATCAAAAAAGGCACCAAACGATTTTACAAAGTCACACACTAATTAATCACGCTGTACACAGGTGTACATAAACGATTTTAGGTTATCTAAACCAAACAAACATGTCTAAACTCGGAAAAAAAAACAGAGCAACATCCCCTAATTTGATAAATCAACTTACCGAACCACTTCCTGAATTCAGATGAATAAAATTATGACTGAGACTTAAGGTTTTAACTCGAACATTGATGAACAAACTGATCCGATTGAAAAAAAATTGTAGCATAAACCAGTAACAAATTAGAAAAAAATAATACAACTACTTATTCATGAAACAACGTACCTGAATACACATACATTATCGTATATACTTAGATGTTTAAAAAATATACCTTGCAGATCAATGGATGTTACAAGCACATTGATGCGTGTGAAGTGTTATATATATTAGGTGTATATTTTAAGCCCTTTTTAACACTTATTTTTAGCCAAGTTTTAAATTTATAAAACACGATATTTTACTAACACTAAACACACATATGGGCAAGTGCACCCATCGTGAGCGTCGTATAGTGTTGGCAAGATACCGAGGTCGTCCAAGGACACAAGAGCTTTTAGTACCGGTTTATCCTCAACGTCTAATCAAAAATAAAAGTTTAGAAAAATATTTTAAACTAAGAAAAATAAAAACTAACTAAAAATGCTGAAAATAAAAATAAAAAGAAAAACAGATAGACAAGATGAATCACTTGGTTCCGACTCGTATCTAATGTAACCTTTGATTATTTCCGCACTTTTGCACTATTTTAAGAGATTATCTTAGTTATTGTAGTAGGCCCATCTTTTGAAGGTGACGTTACCCTCACCCCAGTAGTTTGAGTCAGCAAGGATACAATCCTAAAAGGGTGGATTATTGGAAGATAATTAATTAAGTTATTAATGCAAATTATGGTAGGCCCCTCTTTTGGAGGTGACGTTACCCTCGACTAAGTAGTCTGAGTCAGCAGGGATACAGTTCTAAATAGCCGGGTTATAGTATTAATAGTAGTTAACTTATGAGGGGATCAAAGAGTTTGGACCCCCGCCATCCAATACCGTTAAGTATTGAAGGAGGTCCTACTAAATTTGACCCAGGTCCATTGCAGGACCTCTAAACGCTGAACAATGGCAAGACCTTTACCAAACCATTCCCTTAACCCCCGACCAGGTAGCAAACATACCTCCATATAGACCGTGGAGATATGAATGGTGAAAATCTTTTATTTTATATAGACAGTAAAATAATGCCAAGACACCACGGACAAACGATAAGGAAAGATCACCTTCAACATAAGCAACTAGTTATTAAAGTCATTAATACAAAACCAAGTAAAAAGTGCAAAAGATTAGAAATAAAAAGTATTACACTAGACACTTTGTCTTCACCAAGTGATGTAAGATACTTAGGGAAACATGGCCTTGATTGTCAAGAACTCTTACGATCAATCTTGGATCCCGAGACGACTCACACACTCTATGATGGACAATGGATGATGGTGGTGGATAATGGTGTTATGGTGGTGGTGGGTGGTGGGTGAAGTGTGAGAGAGGTGGTGTGCCAAGGGATGGTTTGAGCTTGAGCCAAACACTCCTATTTATAGGCTGAACAGAAGCTCGGGCACGTCCCCGTGTCCAGTGGGCACGACCCCGTGTCCACATCCTCTCTTTCTTCATTAAATGCAGCTTTGTCTTATTAGTTGACCACGCCCCCGTGTCCGCTGAGCACGACCCCGTGTGCAGAAGAATCTTTGTACTATGAAGATTTGCCTGGATTGTGCGAATCTTATAGGTGACCACGGCCCCGTGTCCGCTGAGCACGGCCCCGTGGTGGGCAATAGAAGCTTCTACCACTTTGTCTTTTCTGCTGATACATGGGCACGCCCCCGTGCTGGCTGAGCACGGGGCGTGTTCAGTCTTCTGATGTCTTGTTTTGCTTGGGAAGATGCTGTCGTGGGGTCGGGCATGTCACGTCTTGTTCCTTTTTTTGTATTTATGTTAGATTTTGATGTCTTTTTGCTTCTTTTGTTAAGTTGAGCTCATTTAATCCTGAAAATACAAAAGGAAGACAAAAGCACCCTTTTTCCAACATTAGTACTAAAAAAGGGTTAGTTTTATGCCACAATTGATGAAATTTATATGTTGCATTTTGAACACATCAACATCATCTTCTCCTACTCGTTCGGGGCTTTGAGGAATCGCTAAATTTGCTGAAACACCAGCCTAGGGCTGTTCAAAAAGCTCGCGGCTCGGAGCTCGCTCGGATTTAGCTCGGAAAAAGCTCGCTCGATATGGCTCGGTTTAAAAGTGAGCCGAGCCGGATCGGCTCGGTTAGAAAGTGAGCCTAGCTCGGCTCGGCTCGTAACGAGCCGAGTTGGCTCGGTTTGGCTCGCTTTGTAGCTCGGCTCGGTTTAGCTCGGATTATTTTACTTATAATAAATTTTAATTTTATATACATTATAATATATTACAAAAAACTGATTACTATTTACATGTATATAGGTTTGTAATTTGATATCTATGGCATATTTGAAGGTTGATTAACATACTAATGAACTAATATTGTATTTCATTGAAATTAAAACTTATTTTACGTTGTTGGACTTGATTTTGGTTTGTAATGTATTTGGTTGAACTTATTTTGAATATATTCTTTTAAAGTATTGAATAATATTTTAGGCTACTGAATTTTAAGATGTTTATATTAATATTTCTTTATAAAATCGAGCCAAACCAAGCCGAGCCGAGCCAGCTTGGTTTAAAACCAAGCCGAGCCCGAGCTTAGATTTTCAGCTCGGTTTCAAAAATGAGCCGAGCCGAGCCAGCTCGGTTTATAATCGAGCCGAGCCCGAGCTTGGCCTGGCTCGGCTCGGCTCATGAACAGCCCTACACCAGCCTGGTCGTTCGTGTCTTTCATAAATTAAAAAATTATAGCGATATAAAAACAAAGATACGATTATGGTTATGATATGCAGTTTGTTGATATGGAAGATGATGATGAACGATTACAATAAATATGGACAGGTTTTTTTTATCTTGTGGTTGATTGAATTCGAAATTAGGAAGTTGTAGCAAGATTTTAAGGGCGGTTAGATATATCTCCTAACTGATTATGGTTAATAAAAACGAAAATTAAATTAAAATTATATATGTATAATGACAATCCTACCCCTATATTTAGTAAAGAAGATCAATGGCTAGGATTTGTTCTTTTTGTTCACTAATAGGGAAGTGTTCACAAATAAACCTAACCCTATATATATATATATATATATATATATATATATATATATATATATATATATATATATATATATATATATATATATAGAGTAGGAGGAGTTGGGTAGAAAGCCTTATTTTCCTAGAAAGTCTATGAAGCAATCAGAACGTGACATGTGGCATTGAAGGATTTTAACTAAAAGGGCAATTGTGTAATTTGACATTTTATTTTAATTTTGGAAATTATATCTCATTAACTAACTATGCATGATTTTATGGTAACTGATTCTCCATGAGTTGCGAATTACTAACAGATGTAAATATCAATCAAATTCTCATTCGTTCCTTTCACACTCTTGATCAACTTTATTCGTAAATCATTTTTTACGTGAGAGATAGTTATGGCTTCAAACACAATTCTTGATTGCGGATATGGCAAATACACTTCTTTTTCTGTTTACTATTATCTGGTATGTATCGATTTTTAATTATGTCTGGAAACCACCAGAATGTTCTTGACGTTGTGTTTTAACAGCAAGCAGATTCATACAGTTGTGTTTTAGCATTCAGATTCATACAGTTGTGTTTTAACAGCAAGCAGATTCATACAGTTGTGTTTTAGCATTCAGATTCATACAGTTGTGTTTTAACAGCAAGCAGATTCATACAGTTGTGTTTTAGCATTCTGATTCATACAGTTGTGTTTTAACAGCAAGCAGATTCATACAGTTGTGTTTTAACAGCAAGCAGATTCATACAGTTGTGTTTTAGCATTCAGATTCATACAGTTGTGTTTTAACAACAAGTAGATTCATACAGTTGTGTTTTAGCATTCAGATTCATACAGTTGTGTTTTAACAGCAAGCGGATTCATACGCTGTGTTTTACCATCCATGCTGGTAATGCTGGAGGATTTCTTGACGCTGTGTTTAAGAGCAAGCAGATTAATACGATGTGTTTTCTTGATGTGTTTCTTCATGAAGGATAGAAGGAAGAGAGAGAGAGAGAGAGAGAGAGAGAGAAAACGCAAGAAATGTGGGGTGGTTATGGAATGACAATTATTTCCATATTTAAAACAAGCTAAATGACATATCTACCCCTGATTAATTAAATAATCCTATTTTTAAGAAACACATATTACCAAAATGCCACCAAGATGATCTCAACCATTAAACACACCCATTGGATGGCCTAGATCGCTTCCTAGACTTTCTAGGAAAAACACACTTTCCGTAGGATCCCCACTCTAAGGGTGGGAGTTGGCTACAAAGTTCATTTTTCCTACAAAGTGTAGGAAGTTTTCTAAGGGTGACATGTGGCATTTAAAGATTTTATATTAAAGGGCATAAAGGTAATTGAATAATTAATTTATTTATGGAAGATTTATTTCTTAAACAAAATAAGGAGATTTTTAAGGAAACAACATGTCTTTTAAAAATTCAAAATTGTCAGATACTTATAATACAAAGAACCTATATACATAACAAATTAACATGACATGCGATCACTCATGAATAAATTATTGACGTTGTGTTTTATCAGTTATTAGTTTATTCACGTTGTGTTTTATCAGTTACAAGTGTAAACAACTTACATTCTGTATAACACACTAGTATAAACAGCTTACATTCCATATAACACACCAGTATAAACAACTTAGATTCCGTATAACACACCAGTATAAACAGCTTCGATCGCCAGTATAACACACTATTATAAACAACTTAGATTCCGTATAACAAACCAATATAAACAATTTTGATCGCCAGTATAACACACTAGTATAAAAAACTTAGATTCCGTATAACACAACAGTATAAACAACTTTGATCTCCAGTATAACACACCAATATAAACAACTTAGATTATGTATAACACACCATTATAAAAGCTTGCATTCCGTATAACACACTAATATAAACATATTAGATCACAAAAAAATGTATGAACATCTTTTGGAATAGATGATAATGTTTTTGTTCTCCATTGTTTGAATGTTCTTGAATCATGATGGAATGAATCTTCTTTAGTTTGTATGTCTGGATCCATGATTTTAGATATTGGTGGTTAATTAATGAAGAAATGGCTAGAATAAAGGAACTAATGGTAGTTTCTTTATTTAAAACACGATTAATGACTACAATGCCCCTCACCCATTAAATGAATCAATAATTAAAAAACAAATATTACAAAAATGCCACCCAACTAATCTCAACCATTGATCAAACACATCCAATGGCACAAAATAATTCCTACACTTTATAGAAAAAACACACTTTGTAGAGGAACCTCACCCTATATATATATATATATATATATATATATATATATATATATAATATTTTTGGGGTATTACATTATTTCGTTTTGAAAATATAAAAAAATACAACTAATTAACTTTGGTAAGGCAAAATAAAATAGGTGAGGATAAACTCAATAAGATTTTGCTCAATGAGATGGACAAAATTCTCACTTAAGAATTTTGTCCAACAAATTGAGTGAAACTTTATTGAGAACAAAACTGAATCTCCAAGAACACTTGCTATGTGTGGTTTTTGAACTTACTAGCGTCTTAATATATGACGTTTGTTTTTTGTATGATTAATGAAAGGTCCTGAGACGTTGTTTATATAAGATGTTTTTGGCACGTAGTTTAGGCGGTAATTTATTATAATAAATGTTTTTCGTCGTTTCAGTTACTTTTTGTAGTTACTATTTGTTCAGCTTTATCTGATAAGGCTGTAAGACGTCCTATCATTAAGTTTGACGTTTTGTATGATTGGCGTTTTAGATAAAGATGATAAAATACAAATAATTAACTTTTGTTAGGCAAAATAATGTTATGGCGTTTTAAAACATAAACACCAAAGAAAAAGAACACTTTTCAATAAATCAAATAGGTGAGGATAAAGTCCATAAAATAAAGATTTGGCGTTTTGTATGAATGGCTTTTTAGATAAAGATGGCAAAATACAACTAATTAACTTTTGTAAAACACCCTTTGTTCTATTCTCTTGCACTCTGTTTTATACAATTCAGTAATTTTTGGAGTTTTTTAATAATATGTGATCAAAGGAAATTATTATAGTGTCACACCCCGACCACGATAAAACAACAAATTGTGGCGGAAACATCGGGGAGTATTGTAACAGAATCATTGTTTCATAACACATGGATTGAAGTTCTGTTTTATTAATTTAAATGTATTACATTACATTAAAAATCAGAAACAAAACATCAACAAATAGACTTTCATTGTTATTAAGTCACTAAGCCCTCGTCCGTTCCTATGTGAGCATGCATCAATATCATCAAACATCATCAACTATGGTACCTGAAACACATGTGAAAATACGTCGGCATAAAAATGCCGGCGAGTACATAGGTTTTATGTGAGTGTCGGATCCATGGCTAGTTTACATGTTGCAATACCTATTTAAAAACCTTGTTTTGAAAAGTATAGTATTGCGACATAATTAACCAACTCAAATCAAGTTGATTATACTTTATAAAATCTCATAGCCATGATTCTTAACCCAAAACATTTATTTTATTAAATCAAATTGTAAAACATCTCGTAAAAACTTGTTAATAAAACTCGTATGGTTTATATTATTAGAAAAACCTTGTAATATAACTTTGTTTTGAAAACCTTGCCCAAGTGATCTAGATAACGCAACGATATATAATGTATTAAAAGCACTTATATATAGGAAGTACCAACGGCGTATCCACCATGCTTTTAACACATTACACCCGCCCCGTTACCTAATCAGTTCCCTAACCCAACGGTTCAAACAATACCAAACGGTTCACATAATCAAACAGTTACAAACGGTTCATATAAATCAAACAGTTACAAACGGTTCACATAATCAAACAGTTACAAACGGTTCACACAAATCAAACGGTTACAAACAGTTCACACAAATCAAACGGTTACAAACAGTTCACACAAATCAAACGGTTACAAACAGTTCACACAAATCAAACGATTACAAACGGTTCAAAACGTAAAACAATGTGCTAGAATGCTAAGAGAACATACATAGCAAAACATAATGAAATCATGTACTATATACGTACTAATGAACATAGCGAGTATATAATATAAAAACATGAAAAGCACAAAAGTAACAAGTAGGCACATGTGTGTCACCCAAAACAGTTTAAAACGGTAAAAGAGGGGACTATGTACTCACTTGAGGATGCTTAGAAGTCTTGATTAACAACCAAGCAAAGCTAGAGGGATCACGGAAAACAAACGGCACCTAATATAGGTAACTACGTTAATAAACGGACCTAAATCGGAGGATCGGATAAAATAAGGTTTCGTAAACCAAGTGAGTGTAGGGACTCATGGTTTAACAAAGCCTACATTCTAAAACGAAACCTAACCTAAGTGCTTACGACCCATTACGACTCGTTAAGGTAGCTTACACCACTTTAACGCGTCGTTCGCGTAAAACGCGTTCGGACCGTCTAACTAGTCCTATGACAAGCATTATATGCCTTAACATGTCTAATAATGTTGCCTAATCAGTTTAGATGTCAAAATTTAGGTTACATATGCTTAAAATGAATTTATGCGTAAAAATGGCATTCTGGTCATTTTCCTAAGGCATATAAATTACCTATCATACAACTAACTAAACGAAGTGACCATAAGGTATAACCTCGGAAGATTATTCCCTATACAACTATGGTCACAATAAATGCTTGGTCGAATCCTAATGATCGACCAAACGGGTCGGGTTCTAAAGTCTAAGCGGTTGTTTAGACCGCTTATCTTACGGCCCTATATAAGCACTAAACCTAAAGTGACGAGCTAAACATGTTAAAACATGTTTAACGAAGTTAGAAAACAAGTTTGATATCAAGACAAAGGGTCTTGATACCCAAGAATATTTGGTTGCAAAATACGCAAGAATACGCATTTTGACCGAAACTATGACTCGTCACTACACCTAATCAACGTGGTAATCAGTAGGTATAGTCACAAGAGACTATAACCATCATGATTACGCTCACATTACGAAGTTCAAACGAACTTCATGTTGACCATAGACTGGTCAAAGCAAAACGTCAAACACAGTTTGACTTTTACGCTTAAAAACGCATAAAAGAACGAAAGAAGCTTACAAAGGGTCCAAGCTAGAAGAACTTGATCTAAATACTCAGGTATGAAGCATAAAGCTTCAACTTAGAGCATAAAATTAGATCAAGGTGTGAGGAATTCTGAACCAATACTTTGAAGAGCCAAGTCAAAAGTTTTGATCAAAGATTGTCTGAAACTTTAACAACTAAATATCTAATTCGTATCCTGAATCAGTTGAAGTTTGTATGAAAATTTAAGTGGATCAGTATATCGACAATCTAAGTGAATTGTTTAATGCATAATGTGATTTTAAGCTCAACGGTACTTGTGATTTATCAAAAACTGATATGATCCTCTGACGCTTACTCAAACAAAAATATTGTCTGTAAATATGTTTGTACATATTTCTTTACTGCTTTATATTTTCAGAAAATACAAAAAGATTTTGATTTCCGCTTTATTTTCGACAACCGATATCTAAGTGCTGAGTTTCAAAATCTAAGTAAGCTGATCGTGTTTCTGAAAATAAAACAAGTTCATTCATTTGAAACTTGAAGTTTTAAAATCAAAAATTCAAAAACAGTTTGTGATATCTCCAAGGTCATTAAGTTGGACTTGGATGATTAACTGTGGGGGATTTGGATGCTTATACTGTTATAGAGCTAGTTTCCGATTGGATTCGATGAAACTGCCAAATTCATGGAAATTGTTTGATTAGAATGTTGAGTAAGCCAGGTTACAATTCTTGGATAGCTGGAATTTAAAATGCTGTTACTTATAAATGTTTGAGTGATTGCAGATGTTGTACCAGACTACGATCCCGAAAGCTGAGTCTAAGGGGGAGTCTGAAGACGAGCTCAAAGCAAGGGGGAGCTTGTATACGGAAAGCAAGGTGTCGATCCCAAAGCACGGAAGCTTGACGAAAGGGGGAGCCTGATGAAGAAAAGAGGAAAAGCTGAAGCTGAAGACAGATCCACTGGGATTCGGTTCAAGAAGACTAAAAGAGAAAAAGAAGACGCTACGAGTTTGACTCAATGATCGAGATTGACTACGGCAATATCCAAGGGGGAGTCTGTTAGTGCATTTATGTCTATAGCCTTCGTCAATCCGAGCCGTAGCGAGAAACAGAAGAAAACGAGTCGTTATGATGCAATATTTAGGCAAAAAGGCAAGGTGGCATAATTGTAATTAATGAGAAATCTCATTAATAGTCAAGGCCTATAAATAGGAGAGTTATGTTTAGATTAGAGACTTTTGCCATTTCACACTTTGGAGAGATCTAGTTCTAGAGAGAGAAACTAGAGAGAGAATCTAGAGAGAGAAAGGCAAAAAGTGATTCAAGTGATTGTACAATTTCATATCTTGAATAGAATCACGTTTATGTTACGTCATGTGTGTTTAGGTCGCGTTCGTGTACGGATTCCGCACGTTTCACGTTCGTTTCGCAATCGTTTCGGATTCAAACCGGTCCTACAAAAATGGAATGAGAGCTTGGGTATTTATAGATTTCGGAGAACCGTTAGGATCGTTTCTCGCAAATCGTGCTTTGATCTTGACCTTACAAGTGGGCACATGGTTTTCAAAACCATGGGAATACTTAAAACCATCAAATTCCAGCCCATAGAGTGCAAAACCTTGGGTTAAAACCATCAAAACCTCAAAAATGGACTAAGTTCAATGCATCTGCCAGAAATTTCAAAAATGGTCCCTGCACTTGAAAAACTTGATTTTTGGCACTTTTAAGCCCCGTTAACCCCATTTGAAGGCTCTAAAATAAAGTTAAAGTATAGGGAACTTGAAATGTGCTAAAAAATATCTCGGATGTCGGTTCGTTTGGTCGTACGGTTGCGTTGTTCGGTTAATTACGACGGAAATCGTAACGAACGCAAAAACGATCCAAATTACGCGACGAATGGAATTTTATCATGCCAATCACTAAAATAAAATATTTTAATGATTACATAAATTTTTGGATGTCCGGATATATTCAGAACCTCACATATGCGTGAAAATGCAAACTTATGCACTTTTTGACGCTTTTAGTCCCTGATTGACCAATAAAGTTTATTTTAGCGCACCAAACACCTCAAAGCCTATTTCTAAGCTATGTAAATGATATTTAGGGCATATTTAACTTATGATCAAGTTCTGGAATGTTCGTTACAGTACGAATCGGCCTACTTTCACAGTTTGTCGAAATTAGTCCCTATAAGCGAATAAACTTGATTTCGCCACACCAAAACTTATTTCTAAGTTATGTAAAGGTTATTTAATCTATGTTAAGCCTATGTCACTGTTCCGGAGTGTTCGTTGCATTAAACTGGTTATATTTACGCATCAGATCGCGTATAACCTTCCAGAAAGCGATTTAAAGCCCGAAATCGAACAAGAATTGATATGTGCAAACGATACACATATTTTTACAAATCCCAAGTATGAAACACAATATTTCATTAATTTGGTATTTGTTTGATGGTCGCAGTGACACAGGTGTCACAATCTCCCCTACTTTAGGAAATTTCGTCCCGAAATTTATTCGTAGGAGTCTGTCTGTGACGCTGTGTTAAATGATTGTCTTGCATGGAATCTAGGGTGTTTATCTATTTGCGTAGAATAACCAATCAAAGATATGCAAGGCATAATCCTGTCATTTCCCTCAACGGACATTCTTCAGAAACGAAAATGAACAGACGGAGTCATTTTCAACAGGTATTCATCTGAAATGGAAAATGAAGGAATAACAAAAGGATATTCATTTTCCTCATTGGAAATTCTTCAGAAATGAAAATGAATAGACGGAGTCATTTTCAACAGGTATTCTTCAGAAATGGAAAATGAAGGAATAACAAAAGGATATTCATTTTCCTCAACGGACATTGTTCAGAAACGAAAATGAACAGACGGAGTCATTTTCCACAGGTATTCTTCAGAAATGGAAAATGAAGGAACAGGATATTCATTTCCCACAACGGACTTTCTTCAGAAATGAAAATGAACGGACGGTGTCATTTTCAACGGGTGCTTCATCAGAAATAGAAATGAAGGAACATGATATTCATTTCCTACAACGGACTTTCTTCAGAAACGAAAATGAACAGACGGAGTCATTTTCAACAGGTATTCATCAGAAATGGAAAATGAAGGAATAACAAAAGGATATTCATTTTCCTCAACGGACATTCTTTAGAAACGAAAATGAACAGACGGAGTCATTTTCAACAGGTATTCTTTAGAAATGGAAAATGAAGGAATAACAAAAGGATATTCATTTTCCTCAACAGACATTCTTCAGAAACGAAAATGAACAGACGGAGTCATTTTCAACAGGTATTCTTTAGAAATGGAAAATGAAGGAATAACAAAAGGATATTCATTTTCCTCAACGGACATTCTTCAGGAACGAAAATGAACAGACGGAGTCATTTTCAACAGGTATTCTTCAGAAATGGAAAATGACGGAACAGGATATTCATTTCCCACAACGGACTTTCTTCAGAAACGAAAATGAACGGACTGAGTCATTTTCAACGGGTGCTTCATCAGAAATGCAAAATGAATTGAGTCAACTCTAGACACTTGACAAAACTTGCTGTGGTTTCTGTGCACTAAATTCCATAATTATGTATGCATCCATAATTACGTAATTCCTTGCACAGTCCGCACAGTGCATTTCATAATGTGTAGGGGAAGAAAATCAAACCTGTGGTGAGTGTGACTAGACTACCATAGGGCCCGTTTAATTAGATCGACAAATGATCTCTTTAATTAGACCACCAAGGAGTCCTTTCCGCTATATCATCACATGATATTCCTAACCAGATTTTTGGATCAATCTGTTTAACTAGACCACTCAAGGGGTCTAATTATGGAATAGTACTTTATAATCCAAGGGTCTTAACTATTACGTAGAAGCCCATTAAGTATTTAAGGTAGTACCTTTAGATATCCTACTATGAATCCCTTATACGAAGATATGGAAGATTCTACGAGGATTTGGATAACGAAAATTCGGATCACACCAAAACATAAAAGGGAACACATAATCACATAATCACATAATTGTTTAACTTGACCTTTAATTTGTTATCTTTGGACACAGATATTTAAAGCACACCAGGAATCCAATCCGTGGATTTCATTTGGCACTTTAATCATTTTTAAGAATCTATCTATGAAGATAGGAAAATCTTAATAGGAATTCGACTTTGTCCTTATTGAATCGTAATGTACATATTAAATCATACAAAGAATTCAATTAAGGGCTCCAATGAACGATATTTATCCACAAGGATCTAAATATGAGGATAGAAAGATCCTATATGGATTTTGGAATGTGTGTAACGAAAGGTGTTTCGAAACCTTGCACTAGGCGTGCTTAAGTCGATACACAGGGTAGAAAGTTCATGAAGTTGAGGTGCTAGATATGCCAAGGCGACATATGAAGCAGAATTTGGAGGTTGAGCAGTAACAGGATTTGCAACAGCTTTGCTTAGGATAGCAAAGTGGCACATTTTAACCAAATGTCCCCATCGTCCACCATGGGTACATTTGAAACAGGGTATTTGATTCGGATGATGACAGTTACATTGGCTACCCCAAAAAGCGGTTCCCTTGTACGGCTTCATCCCTGAGGCGAGTCATGGTGATAGCTAAATCAATGTCCTCTAGAGTACGACGCCTATTCGCTGGGTAATTGCAGCACCTGGTTCGGACATTTGAGTGTTGTTGCGATGAAGAGGCATCTTGAAGATAATGGAAGGCATAGGAGGAAACAAGCGAAAGATAATCAAAAGAGAATGACAATGCATGAAAATTGTGACCGTTTGTTTGTTACCTAAGGCAAACAAATGAGGCGGTGACTAATCAAAGTAAGCGGGTCCCATTAATGTATCGCGAAGACATGCTTTAGCCTATAAGTGGACAGTCACTCCAAGAGTTCCCATGTAAGAATGACTGGTTCGATTATGTGGATTTGTACGAACACTCTAGCCTTAGACTGAAAACTCAGAGTACAGGCGTCCACCCTTCCAGATTGCACGTGTTCACATTATAAGACCCAACCTTGATGAGATTTTGAAAACTTTGAAGGTTCAAAACCTTATAATAAATCATCCTAGAACAGATGATTAGTTTTCAAAGCAGATTCGAAATTTGTGTTCTTGTTGTGGTTGTCACCTAAGGATAAGTGACGGTGTTGTTTTATGACTAAACGCAAGTAAACTCGCGTTAGGGTCCTAGGAAGGTTATAGACTAGGTCAAAGCATTACTAATAACCTAATTCCCTATAACCATGAGCTCTGATACCAACTTTTCTGTCACACCCCGACCACGATAAAACAACAAATCGTGGTGGAAACGTCGGGGAGTATTGTAACGGAATCATTGTTTCATAACACATGGATTGAAGTTCTATTTTATTATTTTAAATGTATTACATTACATTAAAAATAAGAAACAAAACATGAACAAATAGACTTTCATTGTTATTAAGTCACTAAGGCCTCGTCCGTTCCTATGTGAGCATGCATCAATATCATCAAACATCATCAACTACGGTACCTGAAACACATGTGAAAATACGTCAGCATAAAAATGCCGGCGAGTACATAGGTTTTATGTGAGTGTCGGATCCATGGCTAGTATACATGTTGCAATACCTATTTATAAACCTTGTTTTGAAAAGTATAGTATTGCGACATAATTAACCAACTCAAATCAAGTTGATTATACTTTATAAAATCTCATAGCCATGACTCTTAACCCAAAACATTTATTTTATTAAATCAAATTGTAAAACATCTCGTAAAAACTTGTATGGTTTATATTATTAGAAAAACCTTGTAATATAACTTTGTTTTGAAAACCTTGCTCAAGTGATCTAGATAACGCAACGATATATAATGTATTAAAAGCACTTATATATAGGAAGTACCAGCGGCGTATCCACCATGCTTTTAACACATTACACCCGCCCCGTTACCTAATCACATCCCTAACCCAACGGTTCAAACAATACCAAACGGTTCACATAATCAAACAGTTACAAACGGTTCATATAAATCAAACAGTTACAAATGGTTCACATAATCAAACAGTTACAAACGGTTCACACAAATCAAACGGTTACAAACGGTTCACACAAATCAAACGGTTACAAACGGTTCACACAAATCAAACGATTACAAACGGTTCAAAACGTAAAACAATGTGCTAGCTTGCTAAGAGAACATACATAGCAAAACATAATGAAATCATGTACTATATACGTACTAATGAACATAGCAAGTATATAATATAAAAACATGAAAAGCACAAAAGTAACAAGTTGGCACATGTGTATCACCCCAAAACAGTTTAAAACGGTAAAAGAGGGGACTATGTACTCACTTGAGGATGCTTAGAAGTCTTGATTAACAAGCAAGCAAAGCTAGAGGGATCACGGAAATCAAACGGCATCTAATATAGGTAACTACGTTAATAAACGGACCTAAATCGGAGGATCGGATAAAATGAGGTTTCGTAAACCAAATGAGTGTAGGGACTCATGTAATATGGTTTAACAAAGCCTACATTCTAAAACGAAACCTAACCTAAGTGCTTACGACCCATTACGACTCGTTAAGGTAGCTTACGCCACTTTAACGCGTCGTTCGCGTAACACGCGTTCGGACCGTCTAACTAGTCCTATGACAAGCATTATATGCCTTAACATGTCTAATAATGTTGCCTAATCAGTTTAGATGTCAAAATTTAGGTTACATATGCTTAAAATGAATTTATGCGTAAAAAGGGCATTTTGGTCATTTTCCTAAGGCATATAAATTACCTATCATACAACTAACTAAACGAAGTGACCATAAGGTATAACCTCGGAAGGTTATTCCCTATACAACTATGGTTACAATAAATGCTTGGTCGAATCCTAATGATCGACCAAACGGGTCAGGTTCGAAAGTCTAAGCGGTTGTTTAGACCGCTTATCTTACGACCCTATATAAGCACTAAACCTAAAGTGACGAGCTAAACATGTTAAAACATGTTTAATGAAGTTAGAAAACAAGTTTGATATCAAAACAAAGGGTCTTGATACCCAAGAATAGTTTGGTTGCAAAATACGCAAGAATACACATTTTGACCGAAACTGTGACTCGTCACTACACCTAATCAACGTGGTAATCAGTAGGTATAGTCATAAGAGACAATAACCATCATGATTACGCTCACGTTACGAAGTTCAAACGAACTTCGTGTTGAACATAGACTGGTCAAAGCAAAAAGTCAAACACTGTTTGACTTTTACGCTTAAAAACGCATAAAAGAACGAAAGAAGCTTACAAAGGGTCCAAGCTAGAAGAACTTGATCTAAATACTCAGGTATGCAGCATAAAGCTTAAACTTAGAGCATAAAATTAGATCAAGGTATGAGGAAAATGGAATGAGAGCTTGGGTATTTATAGATTTCGGAGAACCATTAGGATCGTTTCTCGCAAATCGTGCTTTGATCTTGACCTTACAAGTGGGCACATGGTTTTCAAAACCATGGGAATACTTAAAACCATCAAATTCCAGCCCATAGAGTGCAAAACTTTAACAATCCTCAATAAACCGACACCCTCCAATATTTTCCGACACCCTAAAAATATTTAAAATATCCCAATATGTCCCAAAATACGCCCCGTATGTGAAAACCGAGCCCGAAATACGTTATAACATTTAAAATAAATAAAAAACAAAGAAATATAAGTTTAGGCGGGCCGCGTAAAGGATCTTTAACCCTTACGCGGGCCGCGTCAACTTAAAACTCAGGCGGGCTCCGGTGAGGACACGTGGGTGTGCGCGTGTTGGACCTACCGCATGACCCGGACAAGCTAGTCCGTTGACCAGCTTTGACGCGGGCCGTGTAAGCCCTTGCTTACCTTTACGCGGGCCGTGAGAAACCCAGATATCAGCACTATAAATAGAACGCACCGGCTTTCAACTCAATTCGTTCAAAATCTTTTCTGTATCTCGACTTCTGAAGTTATAGGCATAATATTCGAGTAGTATACCCCCTAATTAGCGAGGTTCTACTCCGTTGTAAGTATTATAACCCCAGTTTCGTATTAGATACGCTGCCCGATTGATTTAGGGTTCTGTAACAACTGTCGTGGTTCTGCCTGACGTAGTTGTTGGAATACCGTCTCGGGGAGGGTATCATTAATATTATCAAAGGGTTATTATACTAACCTATGTACATTTGTGTAAATTATAGATTAATCCCAGGAAACCCTTACACGAAGTCTAAGATAGCAATGTGAGTTTATCCAATTTTTGTTAAACTTTTTGTAATATTTTACAAAACCATAAATGTTTTACAATGTGATTAAGAGGTGATTGAGTCTTTGTAGTTCTTCAATTACTGCCGGTATGTTGGGGTTTTGTATACAAAATGTGGAACACGTTACCATTGGACGACGAGTTAGCCAATGTGTAATATGACCCACCAGTCAGGATTGACAGTACTGAATGAGTAATTGTGTAGAAATAAACAATGTGATCGCTCTCAATACTGTGTTAATTGATAAAATATTTCTTGATTAAGCTGGGATTCACTCACCAGTATTTCCCACTGACAAATGTTTTTAAACGCGTTTCAGGTAACACAATGTGACATCCAATTAGTAAAAAGCCAGCTGGAGAGCACTGAAGGCTTGGGAAAAATGTGGCTATAAAAGTTACCTAAAAAGGCGATGTTTTAAATTCAATAAAATAGGGTTTATCCCTATAAACATGTTGTAATAAGAAACTTGGATTTTGCCCACGTGATTATTAATATCAAATATGGTGGTTTTACTCTGATAAAAAAATTTCCTAACTACGGTCCTGATGTAATTTCCGCTACCAAATTAACCAACTGATACCACCGAAATTCTGAGTTCGAGTCTGCCCGTTCCCGGGACAGATAAGGGATCGGGGGTTGCGACAGAAGGTGGTATCAGAGCCTAGCCACTGGTCTAAGCCAAAGAAGTGTTCTGCTGACACTTAAGTTCTAAATTTTGTGTTTGGAAATAATTTATGTGATTATGTGTTTTGTGTTATTTGACTATTTGTTAGTTTACAGTATGAGTGATCAAGGACCCTCAGACATGTGTCGTCAGTTGTCTCATTCACCTAGGAGTGAAAGTACCTCTTCACAGCCTGCCCTTTCTGGGTATTCTGCTGATCAGGAAGAAGGGATGTTTGCCTTTAAAGCTCAGTTAGAAGAGTCATTCCCTCATAAAAAGAGAGGATGGTTCAGTAAGGAAGCATTTGCACGTAGGAAAAGAATGCGAAAGTTGCAACAACAAAGAGTTCTAGCAGCTGTTAAGCGAGAGTCAGATGCCCATACACAGGATATGCTTAATAGAAGCCTAGCTAATTTCCATATCCTAGCTACAACTGCTGCTGACCCAAGTCTGGAACAACTAGTAGCCCCACAACCCTTACCTTTAATTCCCACTCAACCGATGGAGGTAGAAATGCATGATTTTAACCCTGAGGAGATACCTAGAATACCAGCCCCTAATCCTCTAGATCCAAATTATGATCCATGGTTTGATGATCTTAGGGATTTTGTGCCACGTTATCTCTTAAACGAAGAAACCTTGCCGAACTTAGCAGCATATCCAGGTTTGGACCCTCTAGATCCCTATTATGACAACGATGAATACATTAGGGAGATTTTGGATAATCAATACCCTCAGGAGAATCCAGTACCTCAGTACCCAGAGCCAATACCAGTACCTGCACCCCCAATGAGTGCAGAGAATTTGCAAGAACTCCAAAATTTTGGAGAAGAAATCATAGAAAGTAGCGAGAGGATGAGGTATGTAGGAGAGCAACTCGTATGGAAATACGATGAGCGTCAGATGGATTTCAGGGAAAATCCATACCCGTGAAGATGGTAAAGTTGGTAATAATAATAAATAAAATATATGTGTATTACTAATAAATCTATAGTAGTATAGACCACTTTGTGATCAACGAGGCATAATAGTATTGTAATTTTTAATTCCTGTTTTAGTGTGTATTTGACGCATACTATATAGAAAAGAGTAAAGTCGCAATGCACGACGTTTTTGACCAATATGTGTATTATGTGGTTGTTACTTAAACTATTTAATTATTCTATTAATGATTGGTAAATGTTTAAAATTCAGATGGCCGACGAAGGAAATCAAGGAAATCTGAATAATGATAACCAGAGTAACATTAACTTGGTTAATGAGAATCCAAGCATCAATAACAATGGAAATCAAGTGGATAACAGTGCTATCCAACACATAGTCGCACAAGGAATAATAGATGCAATGCCATATATTATTCAAACGGTTAGGGAAGCTGATAATATGAGTAAACATGATAGCAAGCGACCCTCTGAACCCGAAAATAGCGTGAACAATGGAACTGTACTTCAAATGCCCATTCCCAAAAGGAGAAGAACCGTGTCTTACGGTTGTTCTTATAAAGAATTATGGTCTTGTAAACCAATGGAATTCTCGGGCAACGAAGGGGCCATTGCAACCCTACACTGGATAGAGAAGACTGAGGCAGTCTTAAGAATAAGCAAGTGTGCTGAAGAAGATAAGATAATGTTTGCTTCTAATCTGTTTAAGAATTCAGCACTAGAATGGTGGAACACTATCCTCCAATCAAGAGGAAGTGATAGAACTTACAAAATGGAATGGGAGGAATTTAAGGACAAGGTAGAAATGAAATTCTGCCCACCCAATGAAAAAGAACAGATAGCAAACAAATTCCTAAACCTTAAAATGATTGGTGTAGATAGTAAGGGATACACTAAGTTATTCTTTGAATATGCTAGAATAGTACCAACCCTTGCATCACCAGAGCCGATATTAATCTCCCGTTAGATCTGGGGATTAATTGGAGAGATTAGACATGTAGTCAAGGCAGCTAGACCTCAAACCATCGAAGAAGCTGTAGAACTAGCAAATATCTTGACAGATGAATTAGTCCGTACCCAAGAAGAGGATCAAAGGAGGAACCTAACCCAGAAGCTCACACAAGAATTTCGTTCTGGAAATTTTAATCGTGGGAAAAATATAAGTTCTACCTCTACACCTTACTGTAAAAATTGCAAAAGAAAGCATTCAGGAAGATGCTCCATATATTGTAACTTTTGCAAAATATCGGGACACAAGGAAGAAGACTGCAGGAAGAAAGCTAACAACAGGATATGTTACAACTGTGGAGAACAAGGTCATATCAAGCCTAATTGCCCGAAATTAGCTCCAGCTACAAACAACAAGAATACTAAAAATGCTAGAGCATTTGTTCTGACTGCAGATGAAGCCAAGATGATTCCAGATGTCATAGCTGGTACGTTTTTAGTTAATGATGTCTTTGCTAAAGTATTATTTGACTCTGGTGCAAACCAAAGTTTTATTAATACATCATTTTGCAAATTTCTAAATCAGTCATTAACTAAACTACCACAAGAATGTCTAGTAGAGACAGCTAATGGAGAAACCATTAAGATTTCTGAAATCTTGCAGGGAGCAAGAATAGAAATTTTTAATCAGAAATTTATTGCAAATCTTTACCCCATGAATCTGGCAGGATTTGATATTGTTTTAGGAATGGATTGGTTAATAGCCAATAAAGCCAGTATTTTATGTGATCAAAAGTCGATACAAGTAAATTCACCAAAAGGTGAAAAGATCACAATTAAAGGATATAAAACTTCCAAATATACTAAATTCATCTCTGTGATGAAAACTGCAAGTTATATAAGAAAAGGTTCTATAGTGTATTTGATTTCCATAATCACTAACACTAAAGGAAAAGAACTAAAAGACATTCCAGTAGTGTCTCAGTTTTCAGATGTATTTCCAGAAGAATTGCCAGGGCAACCTCCAGATAGGGAAGTTGAATTCAGAATCCATTTAATACCAGGAACAACACCGATTGCCAAAGCACCTTACCGTTTGGCACATGCAGAAATGCAAGAATTAAAGAAACAATTAGACAAATTATTGGAGAAAGGATTCGTACAGCCAAGCTCATCACCGTGGGGAACACCAATTTTATTCGTTAAAAAGAAGGACGGATCAATGCGTATGTGCATTGACTACCGTGAATTAAACAAGGTCACGATTAAGAATCGGTACCCATTACCAAGAATCGATGATCTGTTCGATCAACTACAAGGAGCTCGATTTTTCTCTAAAATCGATTTAAGGTCAGGATATCATCAATTAAAGGTACAGGAAGAGGATATTCCTAAGACCGCATTCAGAACAAGGTATGGCCATTATGAATTTACTGTCATGCCATTTGGTTTAACCAATGCCCCAGCCGCATTTATGGACATGATGAACCGAATATGTAAGCGATATTTGGATAAATTCATAATCGTTTTCATAGATGATATTCTCATTTATTCTAAAAATAAGGAAGATCATGCAAAGCATTTGCACGCACTTTTAAGTTTATTAAGAAAGGAAAAGCTTTACGCTAAATTTTCAAAGTGCGAATTTTGGTTAGAACAGGTACAATTTCTCGGACACCTAGTTAACCATGAAGGAATTCATGTGGATCCAACAAAAATCGAGGCAATTATCAAATGGAAAACCCCTGAGTCACCAACCGAGGTTAGAAGTTTCTTAGGATTGGCCGGTTATTATAGAAGATTTATTCAAGATTTTTCTAGAATAGCTATTCCCTTAACTAAGCTAACCTGTAAATCTGTTAAGTTTGAATGGGGATTAAAACAAGAAGAAGCCTTTAGAATCCTTAAGCAAAGATTACCTAATACACCCATACTAGCGTTACCAGAAGGAGCTGAAGAGTTTGTAGTATATTGTGACGCTTCCAAATTAGGTTATGGATGTGTATTAATGCAACGTCAAAAGGTTATAGCTTACGCCTCTAGACAACTTAAGAATCATGAAGAGAATTATTCAACCAATGATCTAGAATTAGGAGCTATAATTTTTGCTCTTAAGATTTGGAGACATTACCTTTATGGTAGTAAGTTTACCATATTCACCGATTATAAGAGTTTAAGGTATGTTTTCAAGCAAAAGGAGTTGAATATGAGACAAAGACGCTGGATGGAGATACTTAGTGATTATGATTGTGATATCCAGTATCATGAAGGAAAAGCAAATGTAGTGGCAGACGCTTTAAGTCGAAAGTATCATGAAAAGCCAAAAAGGGTACGTTCTCTTAAATTAAATCTGCAAGTAGATTTAAATGAGCAAATTAGAGAAGCACAAGAATCAGTAATCAAGGATGATATTGAAAAATTGAAAGGTATGATTAAGGAATTAGAACAAGGAACAGATGGAATTTGGAGATTCCATGAAAATAGAATGTGGATACCTAAATTAGGAAACCTACGTTATCGTATCTTAGAAGAAGCCCATAAGTCTAAATATACGATGCATCCAGGAAATGATAAGATGTATCAAGATTTAAGAAAGAATTTCTGGTGGATATGAATGAAAAAGGACATAGCAGCCTATGTTTCTAAATGTTTAACCTGTTCTCAAGTCAAAGCTGAACACCAGAAACCCTCAGGATTTCTACAACAATTAGAAATGCCAGTGTGGAAATGGGAATTGATAACAATGGATTTTGTTACCAAATTACCCAAAACAAAGAAAGGTAATGATACAATCTGGGTGATTGTAGATAGGCTAACCAAATCAGCTCATTTCCTACCAATGAAAGAAACCTTCAGTATGAACAGTTAGCTAAATTATATGTAAATGAAATTGTTTCATTACATGGAATTCCTTTATCAATTGTTTCTGATAGGGATAGCCGTTTTACCTCTCATTTTTGGACAAGTTTCCAAAAAGCAATGGGAACCAAGTTAAAACTGAGCACAGCTTACCATCCTCAAACGGACGGACAAAGCGAAAGAACAATTTAGACAATGGAAGATATGCTTAGAGCTTGTGTAATTGATTTCGGAGGTAATTGAGATGGTCACTTACCTTTAATTGAATTTTCTTATAATAATAGTTATCACACAAGTATCAATGCTGTACCATTCGAAGCACTTTATGGACGAAAGTGCCGAACCCCAGTTTGTTGGGCAGAAATTAGGGAAAAGCAACTATCTGGACCTGAGATAGTGCAAGAAACAACTGACAAGATTATTCAAGTCAAGGAACGACTGAAAGCAACACGTGATCGACAGAAGAGTTATGCTGATAACCGACGCAAACCCTTGGAATTTCAAGTAGGAGATAAAGTATTATTAAAGGTCTCTCCTTGGAAAGGAGTGGTAAGATTCATCAAACAGGGAAAGCTAAGTCCCAGGTATGTTGGACCTTTTGAGATTATTAGAAGAATAGGACCTGTAGCCTATCAGCTACAACTGCCAGAGGAAATGGCAGAAATACATGATGTATTTCATGTATCTAATCTCAAGAAATGCTTAGCAGATGAATCGCTAATGGTATCTCTTAAGGATATAGAGGTAAATGAACAACTTAAGTTTATAGAAAGGCCTCTACAGATTGAAGACAGGAAAGTCAAGAATCTCAAACATAAGAGATTAGTCCTGGTCAAAGTGAAGTGGGACTCCAAAAGAGGACCTGAGTACACATGGGAGCTTGAATCAGAAATGCAAAGGAAATATCCGCACTTGTTCTGGTAGATCTCGAGGACGAGCTCTAAAACAAGGCGGGGAGGATGTAACAATCCTCAATAAACCGACACCCTCGAATATTTTCCGACACCCTAAAAATATTTAAAATATCCCAATATGTCCTAAAATACGCCCCGTATGTGAAAACCGAGCCCGAAATACGTTATAACATTTAAAATAAATAAAAAACAAAGAAATATAAGTTTAGGCGGGCCGCATAAAGGATCTTTAACCCTTATGCGGGCCGCGTCAACTTAAAACTCAGGCGGGCTCCAGTGAGGACACGTGGGTGTGCGCGTGTTGGACCTACCCCATGACCCGGACAAGCTAGTCCGTTGACCAGCTTTGACGCGGGCCGCGTAAGCCCTTGCTTACCTTTACGCAGGCCGCGAGAAACCCATATATCAGCACTATAAATAGAACGCATCGGCTTTCAACTCAATTCGTTCAAAATCTTTTCTGTATCTCGACTTCTGAAGTTATAGGCATAATATTCGAGTAGTATACCCCCCTAATTAGCGAGGTTCTGCTCCGTTGTAAGTATTATAACCCCAGTTTCGTATTAGATACGCTGCCCGATTGATTTAGGGTTCCGTAACAACTGTCGTGGTTCTGCCCGACGAAGTTGTTGGAATACCGTCTCGGGGAGGGTATCAATAATATTATCAAAGGGTTATTATACTAACCTATGTACATTTGTGTAAATTATAGATTAATCCCAGGAAACCCTTACGCGAAGTCTAAGATAGCAATGTGAGTTTATCCAATTTTTGTTAAACTTTTTGTAATATTTTACAAAACCTTAAATGTTTTACAATGTGATTAAGCGGTGATTGAGTCTTTGTAGTTCTTCAATTACTGCCGGTATGTTGGGGTTTTGTATACAAAATGTGAAACACGTTACCATTGGACGACGAGTTAGCCAATGTGTAATATGACCCACCAGTCAGGATTGACAGTACTGAATGAGTAATTGTGTAGAAATAAACAATGTGATCGCTCTCAATACTGTGTTAATTGATAAAATATTTCTTGATTAAGCTGGGATTCACTCACCAGTATTTCCCACTGACAAATGTTTTTAAACGCGTTTCAGGTAACACAATGTGACAGCCAATTAGTAAAAAGCCAGCTGGAGAGCACTGAAGGCTTGGGAAAAATGTGGCTATAAAAGTTACCTAAAAAGGCGATGTTTTAAATTCAATAAAATAGGGTTTATCCCTATAAACATGTTGTAATAAGAAACTTGGATTTTGCCCACGTGATTATTAATATCAAATATGGTGGTTTTACTCTGATAAAAAAATTTCCTAACTACGGTCCTGATGTAATTTCCGCTACCAAATTAACCAACTGATACCACCGAAATTCTGAGTTCGAGTCTGCCCGTTCCCGGGACAGATAAGGGATCGGGGGTTGCGACAAAAACCTTGGGTTAAAACCATCAAAACCTCAAAAATGGACCAAGTTCAATGTATCTGCCAGAAATTTCAAAAATGGTCCCTACACTTGAAAAACTTGATTTTTGGCACTTTTAAGCCCCGTTAACCCCATTTCAAGGCTCTAAAATAAAGTTAAAGTATAGGGAACTTGAAATGTGCTAAAAAATATCTCGGATGTTGGTTTGTTTGGTCGTACGGTTTCGTTGTTCGGTTAATTACGACGTAAATCGTAACGAACGCAAAAACGATCCAAATTACGCGACGAATGGAGTTTTATCATGCCAATCACTAAAATAAAATATTTTAATGATTACATAAATTTTTGGATGTCCGGATACATTCAGAACGTAAGATATGCGCGAAAATGCAAACTTATGCACTTTTTGACGCTTCTAGTCCCTGATTGACCAATAAAGTTTATTTTAGCGCACCAAACACCTCAAAGCCTATTTCTAAGCTATGTAAAGGATATTTAGGGCATATTTAACTTATGATCAAGTTCCGGAATGTTCGTTACAGTACGAATCGGCATACTTTCATAGTTTGTCGAAATTAGTCCCTGTAAGCGAATAAACTTGATTTCGCCACACCAAACCTTCCAAAAATTATTTCTAAGTTATGTAAAGGTTATTTAAGGTATGTTAAGCCTATGTCACTGTTCCGGAGTGTTCGTTGCTTTAAACTGGTTATATTTACGCATCAGATCGCGTATAACCTTCCAGAAAGCGATTTAAAGCCCAAAATCGAACAAGAATTGATATGTGCAAACGATACACATATTTTTACAAATCCCAAGTATGAAACACAATATTTCATTAATTTGGTATTTGTTTGATGGTCGCAGTGACACAGGTGTCACATATAGTTTTGGTGTTTGGCGTTTGTGGCATTTTGGCGTTTTACAATTAATTAGAGAAATAATATTTTATTAGCAGAAAGTAGATAACAAACCACAGAAAATGACACAAAAAATAGAAAAGAAAAAAAAATTAAAAATCCTAATCCAAATTCTCATCCAAATCTTCAATGTCATCAGTCTCTTCTTCTTGAAGTTTTTGTCCCTGGAATCTTTTGATTCCTTAGATAGATGCCGATTTCTACACGGCCGAAACGCCCGACTCTAGACGAAGCTCATCATTTAGTAAAATATGGCGTTTTGTTTTTTGGTATGATCTATGGTTGTTGATTTGTTGAAGTGGTTGTGTGGATGGTTGGAGAGATAGATCGACGCCGTATGTGTGGATGATTTTTTCTGGGTATGATTGTGAGTGGGTTTTTTTGCTTGATTGATCTTTGGTCTTCATTTTTATTTTCATTTTCATTTTCATTCCACTCTTCATGATTAATAATAGAGTCCAAAATAGCATTTACACTATCATTGGTCTCTTCTTCTCATCCAAACCTTCTTCAAGAACAAAGCACACAAAATGACATAGCATTGTCATCAGTCTCTTTTTCTTGAAGATTTGTCCATCTCTTTCAGCAAAATCGTATTGAGTTAACCCCTCACTTAAGAATCCATTCAGTGAAACTTTATTGAGAACAAAACTGCATATCCAAGAAACGAAGTTTGGCATCTGTGGTTTATGAACTTTTCTGGCGTTTGTTTTTGGTGTGATCAATGGAAGGTCTTGAGACGTTGTTTATATAAGATGTTTTTGGCATGTAGTTTAGGCGGGAATTTATTATAATAAATGTTAGTAATAAACTATCGTCGTTTCAGTTACTGTTTATAGTTACTGTTTGTTCAGCTTTATCTGTTAAGGCTGTAAGACGTCCCATCTTTAAGTTTGGCGTTTTGTATTTATTGGTGTTTTAGATAAAGGTGATAAAATACAACTAATTAACTTCTGGTGTTTGGCGTTTACTTCATTTTGGCGTTTTATAACTAATTAGAAAAATAAAGTATTTTATTATTGGAAAAGTACATAACAAAGCACAGAAAATGACACAAAAAAAGAAAAGAAAAAAAAATTAGAACTCCTTGTTAGAAAGGATTTCGTCTGAGAAGTATCCATCGCTCCCCACTTCTTCTTCTTTGGATTCTTCTTCCAGTTTCTCATCCAAGTCATCACTTTCATCAGTCTCTTGTTCTTGAAGATTTTGAACCCTCCATGTGAACATGTCATGCAACAACGCCAATTTTACTGTCATGTCTGTGTTCAAACATGTTGCGTTGTATAACTCCTCTAGGAACCCAAGACTCTGCTTGGTCATGATGTTTTCAAGCGTGTAGTCTTCATCAAAACGCCATGATCGGATGACTAGGTCCGCATTTGCATTTGCATTGTTCGATCCAAATTTTCTGGTTAATCTTCTTATAACCGTCTGTGTTTTCTCACAGAGGTTATCAAGAGGAACGCCAAGTGCTAGGATCCCCTCTGTACTTCTTCTTCCAAGTTCATTATGGCTTTGATTGTTTTCATAAACACTCTTCTTCTGTTGTCAAAACGGATTACGAATCTATTAATTCTAAGGTTGAATCTCCATGAAACGATGTTTGCCATTTTTCTTCTTTCAGAGTTTTTTTTTTAATTTGGCGTTTTGGTTAAAGATAACATTTATTAATATGATCAATGGAAGTGATGATTGAAGTGACGGTAACATCGTTTATATAATGATGTTTTTGTCGCGTAGTTTACGAGGGAATTTTTTATAATAAATGTTAGTAATAAAGTTTCAGTTACTGTTTGTTCACCTCTATCTGTTAAATCTGCAACGCGTTTCATCATTAAGTTTGGCGTTTTTGTATGAATGACTTTTTACATAAATATGACGTTTCATCTGGAAGGGACTGATGTGTATGACTTGTAGGTTAAGGCGGGAATTTTGAATTGCGTTTTGCTCATTAGTTTGGCGTTTTGTATTTGAGCAGTAAAAAGACCGTTTTACCCTTAATGAAGCGCGTCTAAGTAATAAAGTTGATGTTATTTACGAAAACGCCACCGCGCCATTCTAATCCATAGATTGTTTTGATCCAATGGATGAGAGCCCCATCCCCACACTTGAGGTAAACATTGTCCTCAATGTGTAAGAACTAGAGTTTTTAAATCGCACAAGGGATGTGACACGGCTAATTTCCCAAAAATTCCACCCCGAAAACTAAAATACAATTACAATCCACTTATTACTAACTAAGAATCAAGGTAAAAGGAAACGCATGCACCTGATTTTCCTCGCTAGATGCTCATGTCTTCTTCTTCTCTTCACAAAAACAGTCGTCCCTCGAACACAATGTACCTGCAAATCTTAACCCTTGTGTAGAAGCATGCTTCTCACAACCATTGAAATTTGTTAGCTACTTAGCTCTACCATTTTTATGAAAGTATTACCAAGTCATGCGTTAATTTACCTTGATTTATGTGGAAAAATAATTTACAATAACAACAAACCTAACTCACTTTCGTAGGAATCACGGTTGCATTTAGCTTATGCAACAAGCCTTTTTAAACCACCCGATAGCTCGAGAGGACGAGTAGGTCTCGTGAGGGTTATATAGGGAACACACCCACAACGTTCATTTAACTAAGAAAACAAAATTAAACGAAAATAATACAAACTCTACAACAATTATACCTGATTTGCGTCTCATGGTGGTCGAAGTGAACATTTGCCTACCGAGTTTCCAACATACGCTCGGTAGTTGACTTTCCAGTTCCACATTTCCATCCAAACGACTGGTATGAAAATTGAAACACTTATGCGGGGCCACTTCATGATAGCTTGAGCGAGGTCTTGCCATCTCACCTTTCTTTCCTTCAATCTCACGCTCTTTTCCCCAACTTAATCATAGTCAGGATACACTATGATTACCTCGGTTACTACTTCTTTGAAAGGTGTTATGTCTTCATTTAAATTTAAACACTCGTTTTCTTGCTTTGGAAGATCCATAACCTCTTCCACCACATCACCATCTACCATGGTACCACTAGTCAACATCTCTTGGTCCCGTCTAAGTTGGGCCAACTCCTCAGTTAGTTGACCAACTTGCACAACCAAAGCCTCAAATGATTTGTTTCTTATCTCGTCTTCCTTTTTCATTTCCACCACCATGTCCATGATTGCATCAAACTTAGAGTTTACTGAATCTTGAGGCTCCTCGTATGCCGGCCGAGGGTATTCATAATAATAGTCGTCATACTCCTCCTGGTAACTTGGGAAACGTGGCATCTCGAGTTCATAACTATCATAATCCCACTTTGGCTCATAATTGTTGTTGACATTTGACTGATAGTATCCCTGATATGAAGGTGGCTTGTAACCGGACTTTATTTTTCCTTTCCAAAACACTGGATCTTTCCAAAACACTGGGCAATCTTCATGTATGTGAACTTTTCCACAACAAAAGCATGACTGGTAAGCTTCGCTTTCTTGCTCTGGTGGTGGAGGTGGTTCAAAGTTGGGATAATAGAAGGGTGTCCCGTCATCATCATAGCAAACCCTCACATATCCTTTTTCTCGCCTATATTCAGAGCAATACCTCCCACGATTTCCGTATTTAACTTCAAACATCGGACAATCCTCAACCCAGTGACAGTTGCTCCCACAACATATACATGGGTCATCATCTACCCAATTCATGGTGAAATAAGGTGCTTGCAAAACATATACCTGTACAGACAAAACTCGACTACCCAAAGTAAAATCAAATAGAAAAAAAAAGAAAGCATACTAAAAACTAAAATTATTATTATTTTTTTTGAGTTTTTTTTAAGATTTAAAACTACCCAATATAAACAAATCAAACGAATAATGCAATACTAAGCGCACTAGCTCCCCGGCAGCGGCGCCATTTTGACGGAGTGTCGCGCTCCGGTCAAAGATAATATTTATAACCCTAATTACCCTTAACAATTAGCTAGTGGTAGTATGGGGTCGAACCACGAAGAGTATGTGGTTTGCGAATGGACTTGGTTGAAGTTAAACAAATGTCACACTTATGAAGCTTGCTAGAATATTTTTGTATTTTTGTTTGGTTGAAAAGATGTGAATTAAACTAAATGAATTGATTAAATTACTAATGATTAACAAATTGCAAGAAAGGTAATTGATTGTTTAAACAAGATAGAGAAAAAGGGTTTACACCCGGTTTCGGTAATTGCAAACCTAGGTTCCTACAAGTTTTAGAATTGACCTAATTGGATAAATGATTAACGGATTTAGTGTACCGTGACTTAGGTGCCAATAACTATCAACATTCCTAAGAATGGACAAGAATGCACTTTGTAATCAACACAAGTAAATCCTAACCAAGATAACGCATAAGTGCACAAATTCATTTCACAAAGTCATAACTTTATCAACGTTCGACAATTTGTAAATTCAATTCAAATACACGACAATTATCAAAGGTGTTCAAAATCAAAACACAATTTGTCACACAAGTCAAACTAAACACAAATCGAAACCCTAGATAATATAACTACCTACACCGGGGTGAAACCAAGGTGATTAGCCGCTCATGGTTGAAGAAACTTGATCACCGGATGATTGAAACTCGATGTGGATCATCTTGAAGCTTGAAGAATGGAGGAATGGTTGATGGTTAGGGTTTTGGTGAGAGGTGATGGTAGAAAGAATGATGGATGAATGGTTAGGGTTTGTGGATGGTGATGAAGATGAATTGAATGGTGATTCGGGTTAAGGTTGATGATGGTAGATGATTGGTGATGATGAGAGTTGAATAATGACTCCAAGATGAAGATTCAAACTCCCAATAAAGTGTAACTCCCCTTTTTCCAAAAGTGACTTTTTTCTCTAAAAAAATCCCGTTTTTACCAATCAGCCAGTGTGCAGCAGATAATGCGACAATTTCTGGCCTTTCAAAACCTTATATTTTGATTCGTCTCGTCGAGCTACCCCAAATGCATATATTATAAGCCCCGAAACTCATTTTCTAGCTCAGGATAAGCCAAAATGAAGTTTGGACTGTGTCTGGCGCAGAGTTCAGCTCAGTTTTGCCTCTTTTTGCATTTTCTTCAATTATGTTCTCTCTAGCATCCGCCCAAAGCGTCAGTAATTCTCCAAAATGCACCTTAAACCCGTCAATGCCTGCAAAACACAAACCATATCAAAGTAGTGTATTCTAGAAAGTAACTTCGTGTAATTAACCGAAATTAAAACCATTAAGCTAAGGAATTTTACCAACCCATCAAGAGGCGTTCTCACCGTTTTCACACTTTTATCCGTTTTCCCTAGATCCTACCCCATTATATATATATATATATATATATATATATATATATATATATATATATATATATATATAGGGGAAGGTTCATTTGAGATAAATTTAATGTGAGAAGAAAAAGAACAAAGGGCATTATGGTAAAACATTAAATAGTTTATAACTCCTCCCATTAATTATGTTATCTCTCATTAATAAAGCAAAAAACATTTTATCCTACACATTTTTAAAATTTATCCTACATATATCTTACACTTACCGAAATTTACAGTACGCATATATAAATTTATCATACACATTTAAGAATTTATTCTACACACACTAAAATTTATCCTACACATGTCGAAAATTTTCTTTCACCCTAAATTATTTTATCTTGAAAGAGTATATTTAAAAGTGAGTTACAAGTTTAATTAGTTAGCTAATTAATTACAATTAGAAATTTACCTATATGCTCTTATTAATAACATTAAATACACATATTAAATGAAGTAAATGGAGCATTTCTATTGGTTTAAAACTTATTCTTTTTATTCTTACAAAATTTTTCTTCTCATTTGAACCCTCCACTATATATATATATATATAAATATATAGGGGAGAGTTATCTTGAGAACGCTAAATATTGCGAGAACTGTCAAAACGAACGAGAAAACCAATCAAAACCAATTTTTTTAATACAAACCTCATTGTAATTAAGATATAACAATAAAAAAAAGAATTTACAACATCAAATAATTCATCTCTCCTCTCAAACTCACTCTTATTAGATTTTTTACACATGTGTAATTTTGTTAAATACAACAAATTTACACATGTGTAAATGAGAAAACTTACACATGTGTAAATTTTCAATATTTACAAATGCATGTAAATTTAAATTCTAACATTTTATTCGAATAATAATGATAAGGGTAAAAAAATTTGTATTTGAGTTGTTTTTGACCAAGTTCTCGTGGTTTTTTCATTTGTTCTCACGGTTCTCACAATATTTAGCGTTATCATTTAAACCTTCCCTATATAATGTTAGAAATTAAATTTACACATTCAAATTTACGTGAATTCGTAAATAAAAAAAATCACACATGTGTAAGTTTGTCATTTACAAATGTGTAAATTTGTTATATTTACACATGTCTAAAAATTCTAATAAGAGTGATTTTGATAGAATAAATGAATTATTTGATGTTGTAAATTCCTTTTTAGATATTTTATTTTAACCACAGTGAGGTTTGTATTAAAAAAAATTTGTTTTGATTGGGTTTTTCATTTGTTCTCACGGTTCTCGCAATATTTAGCGTTCTCAAGATAACCCTCCACTTAACATATGATTCGTACGAGATGCAATATCAACCTCGATTTTTTTTGAACATGCGACTTTGGGTTTTTTTAACAACATGCGGAATTTTTTTTATCATGCGATTTTTTTTGAATATGCGATTTCTGGTTTTTTCCCACATGCGAGTTTTCCTTTCTGGGTTTATAACTTGCGAACTTGAGATTGCGTACGCTTGTACATTCAGGCAAAATGTACAATACACTTTCAATATATATATATATATATATATATATATATATATAGAGGGGATGGATCATGAGAAAACTAGTTTAAATGAGAAAACCAAAAAACTAATTAAAAAAAGCCTAAAACACATACCATTTTTTTTTAATTTATATAAAAAATCGCAGTTTTTTTATACCTGGAAAAAAATTTCAAAAAAATAAAATAAAAAAACATTCTTTTTTGTTGTATTGCACATGTGCACTATTACGGATATAGTGCACATGTGTAGTACATGTGTAGTACACATATAATCACATATATTGCACATGTGCAATACAACAAAAAAAATTGTTTTTTTTGAAAAAAAAATTATGTATAAAAACTAGCGATTTTTTGTTAAAAAATTGTAAACAAAAAAAAATTTTGGTATGTTTTTTAGCTTTTTTTTAGTTTTTTTTAGTTAGTTATCTAGTTTTCTCATTTATATGTAGTTTTCTCATGATCCTCTCCCTATATATATATAGTTATGGGAAAGTTTAAATGAGAACGCTAAATATTGCGAGAATCGTGAGAGCGAATGAAATAACCACTAGAACTTGGTCAAAAACTGTCACAGCCCCCGACCCCACCCTGGGAGCGGGAGCCGTGAACCAGTAAGATGGTATCGGTGTTTATTAATTATGCAGCGAAAATTTGTTCATCAAGATTGTAGTTAGGAAATAATTTCAGAGTTTGTAAAACACCATACTTTTAATATTAAACAAATGGGCTAAACCCATATTCCATTCAATTGTTTTTATAGGGATAAACCCAAATAAATAAAACATAAATTTCTTCTTTTATTCAGGTATTTATAGCCACTTTATTTAAGCCTTCAGTGCTCCATAGCTGGCTTCTATTATCTTTACAACAAATTACCTGAAACACGTTTTGAAAACATTTTATCAGTAATAAATACTACCGAGTTCATTCCATTTTTATAAAATATATTGTTATACTTTACAGCATTAAGGGTTTTAATATTTGTTTATATTTACCCAACTCAATCAGTATTTGTCACATGGTGGCAGTTCCGATGTGACAGTGGTCATATCACTCGTTGGCTCACTTTCGTCCAATAGTGAATTTATCAAGTAATAGATATAAAATATATCTTATTATTATTCAAAGTATCTTTCACTAGGCGATTCCCGTGACGATGGTCATATCACTGTTGATCATTCTTTCAACTAGTGACTATGGTCATAACACTGTTGATCATTCTTTCAACTAGTGCCGGTGGTCGTATCACTGTTGATCGTTCTCTCAACTAGTGACTTTGGTCCTAACACTGTTGATCGTTCTCTCAACTAGTGACTCTGGTCATATCACTGTTGATCATTCTCTCAACTAGTGACTCTGGTCATATCACAGTTGATCATTCTCTCAGCTAGAGACTCTAGTCATATCATTGTTGATCATTTTCTCAACTAGTGACTCTGGATTTACTAGTGTCCCATGACATTACTTTGTCAAATATATTTTCTATGGCACAAAACCAATTAGCCCAGAAAATGAAATATATCATTTTCTGTCAAATTAATAGCTATAACTTTATCAAATATAATATATTAACTAAATAATTGTGATACAATTATTTAATATATTAACAGGACTAAGATTTAAAATATAATTCCTAATATATATCTTAGTATATTAGAGGTTAAATCTACACCCTGCATATTTCCTATATTTTTTTCTTTATAAGATCTAATGATCCTAACCATTATATATATAATCTTTTATAAACGTATTTTTGATGAAGAAACAATGTAACTATTATATAAATGTTTTGTTATTTATAAAATGTAATATATTTTAGTGGTATTACAGTAAGATATAACAATTAGTTAATAACAAAACAACTAACGTAGCACAACTTCAATATATATATAATTTTGCCTCTCATACTAGTTTTACAACACCAACAAGTTGTATATATAGATATGTATTAAAGATCAATGTCTATTAGTTCTTAAAAAAATTAACTAATATGGGAAACAAAAGAATTTTTCTTGTGAGAGCCAAGTTATACTATTTTTCTAAACGCTACTTTTATAGAAATTATGTTGGCTCCCGTGATACCCTTTAAAATCTATAAACATAAAATTTATTATGGTATACATTAATGTTTATAGTTCATAATATACTATATTAAATATTAAATATAATATTTAAATCATATTTAAACATTGAATATAATACTATTTTTTATAACAAACCCATAAATAAAAGTTTAAATATATTATTACTAATATATGGCATTGAATGTTCATGCCTTCACTAAACCATATTAAACCGTATTTGTGCTACTATTGGCTAACTTTTTGGTCAATAGCAACGAGTGTCAAGTAATGTATAAAACCTCCCATACCGGTAGTTATTGCAGAATACAAAAATTTAATAACTGTAAGTATAACTGATAAATATTTAGGATTTTGAAAAGCATTTTTAAATATAACTGTATCACAAAAAGGTGATAAAAATATGAGAAAAGAGAATGCACTCACTTTGTAACTTTAGGGTTCAACTAGAAAGCCTTCTGGTATAATCTTGGGTATAACTCCTGAGCTATTTAATAAATATATAATGCACTCGCGTTAAATATAATAACCCAGTTCAACTTTATCCCTACGTCACGAGACAGAACCCCAACGGATTTAGTCAGGCAGAGCCTTGACATGCGTTACGGGGCACTAGATCAATCGGACAGGGGATCAACTCAGTAATCAGGGGTTAAAACACCTAAAACGAGGCAGAGTTTTAGAATATACTAGTTGATATACTAAAGAAAAAAATAGAAATAGAAGGCACATAGAGCGAGAGAGATAAAGAACGAAAAATGGGTAAGCACAGGAAATGTTGAACATTGCCTACTATTTATATTGAATGTAAACTTAGTCTTCACGTAAGTTGTGGACACGTGCACACTGTGCACTTAATGTCTAAGTTAGTTTTTAATATATATTTTTTTAATTTATATATATTATAATTAATTCAGCTGCTTCATTTATTCGGCGCGTATAACTTTTAAAATATGACGTTTTATAAAATAATGAATATGTCATTAGAACGAGAATAATCTTATCTATATTTTGAACAAAGTTTCATTAAAAACGGAGTAAGTCCAAATATAATGTATTTTTATAATTTAATTATTAAACGGTTGCTAGGCCCATCTAGATACTTCATATTTCTAAGAGTCAACTTACCCGTAGTCTACCCGTTTAATAATATAAGTTGTTATATACTTTATTTTAATATAGAAAATAGAAATGTCACATATATACAAGCCAATTAATTAGTATAATATTCCAACCAATTATATAAAATAGTTTTTAAAACTATAGGGGTCGAATAATTATATTAAAAATAAAACTAGTTACTAGTGGTTAATAAATTTAAACAAACCTATAATTCTTATATGATAAAAACAGAAAGGTTACAAAAACAATTCAAATTTCGTTTTACACTTATCATTATTATTCAAATACAATGTTAAAAAATAAATTTACATTTAAATTTAGGTGAGTTCGTAAATAAAGAAAATCTATACATGTGTAAGTTTGCCATTTAGACATGTGTAAATTTGTTATATTTACAAATGTGTAAAAAATCTAATACAGTGATTTTGAGATGAGAAATGAACTATTTGTTGTTGTGAATTCTTTTTTTTTTTTTGACGTATTTTAATTACAACAAGGTTTGTATAAGAAGATTGGTTTTGATTGGTTTTTTCATTTGTTCTCACGGTTCTGATAATATTTAGCGTTAAATAACCCTCCCCTATATAGATATATAATAAATAATAATTATCAACAGGTTGTTGTATTAAACATTTTTTCTAAACGGAAACATCTCCAATAAGTCTAGTAAGTTGAGTGAATAACTTGCATGATAGACATGTATTTTAGATCTTAAGGTGTCCTATTTGTATCTAGGGCACGAGTTGGTCATTCTTGCTTTCATTGAGGCTTATTGTTTGCTAGCTTTTTGCACGGATTTCGAGGTGAGTTTTCACAGGCCCCTATTTGTAACGTTCCGTGTTTTTTATGTATCTCATTTATCTTGTAATTCGTATTTCAAATTCAATCTTTGTAAATCCGAGACTTTGATCATAATGAAAATCGTATTTCATATAAATTTTATTTAATCATACTTGTACAATATGTAATCAATCACCAAATATGCGTTTTATACAAAACCGAGCCATACATCGAGACTATATTATCTTTGGAATATTATTCGTATATATCATTCACATGCTTACTTGTACCTTAAAACCCTAAAAACATGCCTAATTATGAGTTTATTTCATAAAAAAACAAACCACACAAGTGCAAGGACCAAAAAATGAAATTTCCTTCATCCCAACTCCCAACTAACTCATTTAAAACCACAACCACTTATCCCACTTATAAATACAACCCTTCCCCACATCCTAAACACTTTCCACACTCCAAACACTCTCAAATCATCCAAAGTTCCAAGTTTGGGCAGATTCATACAAGTTTCAAATAAGTGAGTTTGAACTTGTTTCTTCAACTTTTTTTTTTCATGTTTCTTGCTTCTCCTTCCTTGGATAACCTCTAGGAGTGTTATCACATGTTTACCAACGTAAACAAAGATGGTACATCACCATTTTGAGGTCCAAAGTTAGGTTTATTTTTTATTTTGTTTAAACTTTTTCAAACAATGTTCATCATACTCTTAGAACATCTTCAAGTTTCCAATAAATCCCTTTGTTGGATATGTTTGGATTGATGTTTGTTCCAAAATTATTAGTCATATTAGTTTACTTTCTATCAAATCTAAGTCACCAATTAGCTTCCAAGCACACAAAGCGAACAAACTACACCAAGTCTCCAATCATAACCATGTTTGGAAGCACTCGTCTAGTTGAACTCAGTTAGCTAGTTGGTGAATTAGATAAGTTATTTACATTCTTGTACATATATTCATGACTATCCGAATCATCCATGTGGTTATTTCTGCATTGGTGAACTATAGGGTTAAAGGATTCATCCTACCCATGCATGACAATATATGACTATATACATACTAATATATATATAATACAAGACCAAGCCATGATGTTAACCAACTCATGGTTAAATGTTGTGGTAAGGTAAACTTATCTTAGTTTTTAGACTCCTTATTTTGGGCTTCCAATTAGTGTAACACTCACAAAGAACAGTAACAAAAATGGTGTCCAAATGAGTATCTAAGCAAGATATATTTTTATGTATTTTCCTACTTACGATTTCCCGAATACTATCCGTCGTCAAAATTCCCATGAACTTACACACCTTTGTTTATCCTTTTAGGACAACTTGGTGAATTCCATCTTTCCGAAATCAACTCACACTTTAAT